>JAULBZ010009202.1:0-10181 GCA_032360805.1 Neoturris breviconis | reverse complement strand
GAAGGCACGAGGGCACGAGGGCACGTAACCCACGAGACCCACGATGGCACGAGACCCACGTAATTTAGCAGACTCTACCATAGACAAACCTACCATTAAAATAGTAGAATTTGGTGTTATCAAATAAGCTATCGAACAGTAAGAAATTAATGTAGGGAAAGAGCTAGCTAGCATTGAAAGCATGTAGCCAATTTATAATAGCTAATATGTAACTAACTGTTATGTGGAAAGCGGTAAATAGCTTAAGGCCGCTTTCCACTTTAAAAAGTTTTCCACGGAACGGGAACGGAACGGAAAATTCGCACGCGTAGAAAGAAATTATAGACATTCACACGATTTGTACTTTATCTATGGGTGCAAAAACTAGATAGTGAAAATATCTCGAAACGCTTTGAAAATTTCTCGAAACAGCTGCTACACTTAGCCACTAAGAACAGTCGTTGATATATACTGGAGCAAGCCCACAACCTGTTTTGGTTGAGCTCCAGAGTGGTGTATCGAACCCATGTCGCGGCGGCGAAGTTCAAAGCTGCAGAGTTCAAAGTAAATTTTCACTGAGGCTCAGTGATGCTTTATTTCAAACCGTGATTCCCCACATTTCTATGGATAACTCCTTAAATAAATATATTTAATCGACGTTTTAGGGCATGCTCTTTCTTTTTTTTGCATATTTATTTTGTAAAACATTTTATTTTCTAAGATCTTGAAGATAAGAGGGTCAATTTTCAGACTGGCGATTCTTATAAAGGGGAAGCTTATACAGTATAAAATAACGTGTACACTGTCCAAACTGAGTATTTACCGCCTATAATCTTTGCTTTATTTTCGTTCTCACACTTACTAAACAAAATCTTAAACACGTGGAATATTCTGGAATGTGGAACGATATGTCAAAAAGGACATATTTTAAATACCAATCATCCTTTCCACAAAACAAATTTAAAGGATTTGAAAAAAAATAATGTAGTTAAAACATACGAAATGTCTTAGTTAGACAGGCCAGTAATCCCAGTGGGCAAAAACCCGTTCAAATTCCACAGGAAAGACGCAAACCCAACGTTTTTAAATCCCATTCAAATTTGACATTTTAAAGTTAATGAGCATTCCTGCAGAAAAAATATCTGAAATGATTGTTTTTGAGAATTCTGACATGTGGTCGTACGATCCGTGACCAGCTATTCCGTCATCTAGATATATCACGCACCTTTCGCTGTTGATACGCCACTTATTCACGAAACAACGCGTCACTTTGGGGAGAGCTAAACATGCACTTGATAAGCCAAAAGGCAAGACGTTGAATACGAAATATCTGTTTTTTTTCCGTCTGCAAATATCCAGGCTAAGCCTAGATACGTTCGGTCTTGTTCCCGAATTGGGATGTGCTGGTATCTACTTTTTGAGTCGAACGAAATGAAAGGAAAGTCTTTGTCGAAGAGATCTGCCACCGTTTTTAAGGTTGTGCCATAACGTCGGAAATTTCCGTATAACTTTTGATCCGCTAATCGTATTAAGTTCAAAATTGGTGACTTTTTCACGTTATTGTATTTGAAGACTGCTGACCAAAAAAGTTTCTAAAAGGTTTTTCCAAACAGACCCAGGACTATTTTCGACCCTTGGGACCAGAAATTTTCAAAAAAAAAAATATATTTTGATACAGTATTATTTTGGTCTACAAGGAAAAATTACTCTACCTATTAAACTCTGTTCAACATCTCTCAAAACATAATAAATGCTCTTGATAATGGCAATTATTCATATGGAGTTTTCATTAATCTTCAAAAGGCCTTTGATACTGTGGACCATGAAATCTGCCATAAAAAGCTTTTTCGCTATGGAATACGTGATACTGCCCTCCTTCTATTTTAGAAATCATCAACAATTTGTTTCCCTTGCTGGAGTTAAATCGACTAACCTGGTTATTAGACATGGTGTCCCTCAAGGATCTGTTTTAGGAACTTTGCTATTTCTAATTTATATAAATGACCTACACTGTGCATTGTGCCATTAAATACTCTTAGGTTGACCACTTTGCTGATGATACCAACCTCATAAATATCAGTGACTCTTTAAAACAACTGGCCAAGCGAATGAATTTAGATTTAAAGCATCTCACTCACTGACTTAATGCCAATAAGATCTCTTTGAATGCTAGCAAGACAGAGTATATTGTATTTAAACATGCTATGAAGCCCTCAAACTATGATTTAAGGCTTTATATAAATGGCAAACGACTCCTACCAAGTACCTGTATTAAATATCTCGGTGTGTTATTAGATTCTGACCTTAGCTGGAAGTCTGAAAAAACTTTGATGTCAGCAGAGCATGCCTGCATTATAGCCCTGAGCAGAATTCAATATATCTCGCTAAATAGACACGTACACTTAACCATAGGTGCTATGTGAAAATAAATTGTTATTAATAATGTTTGGAGAGTTGTTTAAGGGGGGAGGTCACCTTTAGAGTGATTTTGAAAAGTACAGCAATTCACAAAACACTTGTTGGTAACTTTGAAAGGTGTTCATATGTAAGTTTTAAAAATACTATTTTTTTGGAATTTTCCCACACCCAGTTACCATAGCAACCAATTAAAACTGGCGAAAACTAATTTTTGGGGTATTTTCTAACGCTAACATCTTGCTGAAAATATTATATTTTGCAATGAAACTTTTGGAAGTTACAATATGACCATATATCTGTGCGAAGTAAATGAAGTGTTTCTGACTATTACAAGCAGTATAGACAATAAATCTTGAAAGTATCTTAAATTTACCTAAATTTTGTGGTACTTATCCACACATAAACATCAATTATTTCAGCATTATGTATGCTACTCAGTTTATTTTACTTCATTGCACTTAGAGATACAAAGTGAGCAAGTGCTAAAAATTTCAGATCAAAAGCAAAAAAATCTTCACATTTTATCAATGCTAGAGCTTCTAAAAAAATGCGAAAAAATACAAAACAGTGAAATCGCTGTTCAAAGTATTAAAACAACTTTTTTGCTGGATTTCTTGTTCATAGATAGAAGCTTTGTTTTAACTATAAATTCGTGTACAAATTGCACCAAAACGGCCTTAGCAAAGTAGATATTATGCTTTATTTATTTATTTACCAACCTAATGGTGGTATTCAGGGAGAAAAAAGGGCAAATTTAGGGGTACAAACCTTGTTGCTAGGGCGTTGCTAAGAAAGAAAATCTGTACCGAGGTCACAGAAAACCAAAAAAACGGTAAGAAGGAGTCATTTTTTTGGAAAAATAAGTTCATTTTCATGATCTACGATGATTTTTACGTCTTATAAGCTTAGAATATAAAAAAATCCATTTTTTTTGGCAAAACATGCGAATGCAAAGGTGACCTCCCCCTTAACAAGTGAATTAAATTTTACCATATGGTTTGAGGAGGACTATATTAACTATTACTCGCAGTAAAAACACAATTTTATTCAAGTACATGTTTCGTGAACGCAATTAACGTCTTTAGCTTATAAAATCAAGTTAAATATTATTTGTTACAAAAATCATAAAATATACTATTTCTACATGAGGAAATCAGATAAATCTTTACATTGAGGTGTCAAAAATTAGAATGTAAAATAGAAATCTTTTTTAACAAACAACAAATCACTAAGCAACTAATAATAAAGTACAACTAAAATGTAAGAAACAAGTGAGACAAAGCAGCTATAAAAATAGAGAGAATAGACAGGATATTAAAAGAATACTTACTCAAAAATACAAACCTAAATAGTTATTGCCATGGAGAAACACTTCACTTGCTTATTAAGTGAAGGTTTCTGCCATGCAACATGCATACCTTCCTTTATTATCAGTTGGCAGCGTGATGGAGCAGAATCTAACTAAATTAATTAATATATTAGTAAAAACAAAATGACAAACATACATTGTCTAAACATTGATAAAAAAAATACGAATCATCATACAAATTATAGAAATGTGAAAAATACTCCAAAACACAAAGATCACTGTGCTAATCATAGTTTTCTCGGTGAAGCAGAACTTTGTTTTAGTAAAAACATACTGTAGGCAAATATAAATTTCCAATAAGTAGTTTTAGATAAAAACCAAGACAAACAAAAACATGAAAATTGACGAAAAAATTCTGTAAATAACAGCTAAAATTAGCCAAAAATCGCTTGTACGAAAGAGTGCACTAAATATTTTTCAGCAATCACCTAAAGACAAATATATTCCATCCACCAAATCAACTAGCAAAGCTCAAAATTTCATACTCACCTTGAATTATCTGAATGTACTAGAAAACCTACTTCCTTTACAAATCTCTACGATGGAGTGCACTTTTTGGCCAACAAAAAATACGGCCGGCAGATTGATATTCAGGAAGGTTCAGGCTTTCGAAAAATCTACAGGTTAACTATTCCTCTAGTGGGTTAAGCAAACGAACCTATTTTCCGATTCTACTCTCTGACTACATTTTCGGATTCCGCTTCCTTTCTGTCGGACTATCCGTATTAGACAAGTATATCAGCACTGCTCAAGCACAGCGTGAGACTACCGTTTACTGACCCATACAGCATCCATGTGCAGACAGTGCATTGCCATATATGGATATACATGTTCAGTATATGGAAGTATAGGGCGGGGACATAAGCGATAATCTTTCACATCTTTGATGTCACGCATTAACCAATTTATTTTGTTATATTCTTACTTAACCACATCTCCATATGAATTGAGTGTCTTCTGCATTCACCATCTCTTGATATCTGTACAGACAAAGGTATATCTTTCTTTTGATCTTTTTGATGGAGCTTTTTACATAAATCACACATAAATCTTTCGCACCCTTTGATTTTTTTGACAACTTTCCATTTCGATTTCCATTTAAAATATGCATTAAATTTACGATCGTCTTTGTCTATTTCTTTAATGTAATCAGCTAATTCTCTAACATCATGAAAGTTCAAAGGATCAATAAAGGATCCTGGAACTGCTAGCTTTGGATTAGCATAGTTTGCTCCGCCAAAAACTATTGGTATTGCATTGGCTTGAATTAAAGCATTACGCCAGTATTTTTCAGTTATATAGTCTTTACATAACTGATTCTCAGCGGCAAAATAAAATTTGTATTGCTTCAACTCGTCTATACAGTCTTTTTTCTTACATTGAAGTTTGTGTTTAAATTTATTTGCACATGAGCCTCCAACGTCAACTGCGATGGAATGATTTTCAAGTAATTTTGCAAGTTTGTCTCTCAGAGTGTCACAATGACTTACCATCCAGGCAACTTGTTTTGTTTTGCCTTCAGCATGATTTATGCGAGATACATTACTTTTTTTACTTCTTTCGTATCTGAAATATGGCATTCTAATATCTGAATTAAGGCGGTAAGATAAAGTCCAGTTAAAAAATTTACTGATAGGCTTCACAGGTGCTGCATTATATGGGTTCTCTAAAACAAAATAAATCCATCTTTGTGTCTTCTTTCTAAAATGATTTAGTTTTTCTAACTTTTCTTTTGTTGGCATATCCCTTGCATGAAATATTACAGCATCGCTTTTTTTAAATAATGAATTATCATAAGTTAACTCGCATTCGGTAAAGTTACAGCCACAAGTTTGACCATAGTTTTTATGTGTGTAGACGAAAGGATACGGTTTGACTCCAAAGAATGGAGTATATAATAGTATTAGTTTTCTTCTATTAACGTTATAATCAGGAACATCTCCATGAAATCTTACGTTGTTTTCAAATTTTTGCATGATACATAGTAAAGTAATGATAAACAGTGTAGTAATTATATAGAAGTATTTTATTCTAGGATTTTTTTTCATTTCTTTTCGGTAAAAACTTTTTAAATAATCTGTTTTCTTTCACTAACTTTGATGTTCTTTCAAGCATATGTGTTGTGGAAATAAATTTTCCTTCTCAGTAAAAGCTAATTATTTATTAATGGACGAATTTTATATTAAACTGTGAATTGTGATATTCAACTCTGCTGAATATATATATATATAGCTATATCAATTTTCATATGAGCTGCGTGCGTGAATATGAACATATGATCAATCAACTATATAAGCAACAACTGAATTAAAACTCCAATATTATCAGTATAAAAGCCCAAATAATTCAAGATATATTGAAGCACAGAGTAGCCTATCGAGACTAGTTCATTAGGCAGGGATGCTTGTATCTTATTCCAGCAATTAAGAGCACAGAATCGAATGTAGTTCTTACCAAAACTAGCAGTATCGGCAACAGGGAAATTAAAGAAGCCATTTTTTTAGCGCGAGTGCCTTGAAAATGGGTCAAATTAATTGCATGTGAACAAAGACAGGCATCGTATTGTGAAACAGTGCGCATGCAAAAACAGAATATTTTGACAATGCACGATGTCAGAGAATAAGAGAAGTTCCAGGTTAGCATGCAGGTTATTGGAGGATGCCTTTGAGATACAAAGGACACGAAGTCTGACAGCATAATTTTGAAGAACGGCAATACAATTAGCAACAGTAGTTGATTGACCACAAATTTGATTACAATATCGTAAGTGGGGATGAAATATGGCATAATAGAAAAATAACAAGAACAGTGTGAGGCAAAAACTAAAAAAAGTTTTACTAAAGTTCTCTCTTAGTTTGACTGCATCATTAGAGAAGATAAATTTCCGTCTAACAGGATGTACGTAAAACATTTAATATAATATAACATAGGTATATTACAATTTTTTTTTCTTTTATGAAGGGTTCATAAATAGTTAAAAAATATCTTGAAAATATATATATGTACACATATATTATATTATACCTTTAAAGTCGCATGATCACCCTAGTTTGTCAAAATTCTAAAATCTATATCAAGTTCACCATTGGCAATTTCTGATCACACCCTGAAAATCGCAGCATTTATAAATAACAAGAAGTGGGTCATATAAGCAATTATTTTATCAAAAACTAGCTACAACTTCATGTAATCATGCAGAAAAGCGATGGAGTTTTACCAAACAATATGGCTGCCACACAGTTAGCACAAAAAATACAAAACTTTAATCACTTGTATCTCCACAAATAGTTGTCTTTAAAGAATGAAATTTTCAGAATGTGTTACTGGCATTACGAGCCTTTATGTTATTTATTCGGACTTTTGACCAAAATAGGGTGATTATGTGACTTTAAACCGTTTCATTAGTTGGCAAGAGAGAGTATAATATTACTTTTAAAACTACAACCTCGTTCCCAGGGCTTCTTCTTTCTTGACGTTCGTCAAGAGAGAAGAAGCCCTGGGAGCGAGGTTGCTCTCCTGGTTGTGAGACGATTACTTAATAACCAATCCAAAAATCATGAATCAATATGAAATGTGAAAATATGGTTAAGGAATTCCGAGGGGACCAGAACATTTATTTGCATTAGATGATTTTTTTCGAATTATAGGAGATCGAATTATTAATTCAACTGTAGTATCCATATACGGACTGTGCATTGCCATATGTGGAAATACATATTCTGCATTAGAATTAATACCGGACCATAATCAATAGTCTTTCACGCTATGTTAAGAATAACTAAAAAGTATTACTTCATGTCGTCACGTAGTTGCCGATTTATTATATTGCATATTTTTACTTAACCACATCTCCATATGAATTGAGCGTCTCCTGCACTCACCATCTCTTGATATCTGAATAGACAAAGGTATATCTTTCTTTTGATCTTTTTGATGTAGCTTTTTACACAAATCACACATAAATCTTTCGCAACCATCGATTCTTTTGGCAATTTTCCATTTCGATTTCCATTTAAAATATGCATTAAATTTACGATCGTCTTTGTCTATTTCCTTAATGTGATCAGCTAATTCTTTAACATTATGAAAGTTCAATGGATCAATATAGGATCCTGGAATTGCTAGCTTTGGATTAGCATAGTTTGCTCCACCGAAGACGATTGGTATTGCATTGGCTTGAATTAAAGCATTACGCCAGTATTTTTTAGTTATATAGTCTTTACATATGTTATTCTCAGCGGCAAAATAAAATTTGTACTGCTTCAACTCGTCTATACAGTCTTTTTTCTTACATCGCAGTTGGTGTTTAAATCTGTTTGCACAGAAGCCTCCAACATCAACTGAGATGGAAAGATTTTCTAGTCTTTTTGCAAGTTTGTCTCTTAGAATGCCGCAATGACTTACCAACCAGGCAATTTGTTTTGTTTTGCCTTCAGCATAATTTATGTGGGATATATTTATTTTCTCCCTTAGTTCGTATCTGTACTTTGTCATTCTAATATCTGAATTAAGACGGTAAGATAAAGTCCAATTAAAAAATTTACTGATAGGCTTCACAGGTGCTGCATTATATGGGTTCTCTAAAACAAAATAAATCCATCTTTGTGTCTTCTTTCTAAAATGATTTAGTTTTTCTAACTTTTCTTTTGTTGGCATATCCCTTGCATGAAATATTACAGCATCGCTTTTTTTAAATAATGAATTATCATAAGTTAACTCGCATTCGGTAAAGTTACAGCCACAAGTTTGACCATAGTTTTTATGTGTGTAGACGAAAGGATACGGTTTGACTCCAAAGAATGGAGTATATAATAGTATTAGTTTTTTTCTATTATAAACATTATAGATAGGAACATTTCCATAAAATTTATTTTCAAGTCTTTTCACGATGCATATCAAACTAATGATGAGTAATGTAGTAAATACGTAAAAATATTTTATTGTAGGAATTAATTGCATTATGATGCTTGTGCTCTTTCAAAGTGAAAGGTATTTGTGTTGTGAAAATAATTTTATTCATTCTCTACTCAGTAACAGCTAATTATTGATCAATGAAAGGGTTTTTTTTATATAAACTTTGAATTGTGATATTCAGCTGCGTACATGAATTTCAATGATGAAAGCAATCAACAATTTGAATCTGAATCCAAGCAATATAAGCATAAATATTCAAATAAATGAAGCGTTATTATTCAACAATTGTTGAATTGTGGCGAGCCTTACATACGGCTGCTTTTACATGGAAGGCATTTTGTGTTATAGTACAGGTGGGCTCATACTATGACGAGCTTTTGCGTTAATTCAAGTGTTAGTAAAAGTATAGAAAATAGGAGTTTAGAAGGAGTTTTTTAACAATATACTAGAAAATAAATAGTTTTCTTCTTGAAAATAAGGAGTTTGGTACATGACTTAAAAACACTGTCTGCTGAAACATAAATGCTTTTTTTTTTTTTTTGCTTAATGAGGCTTTTGCTTTATCATGTCACACCGAATATCGGCACATTGGCTTATATTCGGAAGGCTTATTTTCGGGTGTAAAATTGTGATAAAGAAGTGATGTTTTTTTTAGGGGGAAGGAGGGCTTATTATACAAGGGGAAAGTGGGGGGGGGGGCGGGGGAGGGTGCGTAATATCAGGCTTTTTCGATATATAATTAAACACAGCCAAACTTCTACGGCTTGATTTTGGATCTACCTACAGTCATGGCTATGATACCAACAAAGAAGAACATAGGACACCTTATCGTGATTATATGATAAATTCCCACATATGTTGCTACGCTTTCCTGTTATTTCTCGGGTTTTGGTTTGAACTTTTACCAATAGCAGAACAACAAAAATATAAAGAAAATTTCGCAGATTTTGCTAGAATCCGGGAAAATTCCCGCAAAAATTGCTAAAAACTCATCCGCGAAATTATTAAATTAATCTTTAATAACCTTTAGGGATTCTTATCAAGTTCCGAATCAAAGACAGAGGAAAATTTAGATCCTAAATGATTACAATTCTGTACAGACAAGTTTGAATTCCTCCTCGCAAATTGTACCTTATGCCAAATTTCTTTCCTTCATTATAAGTTTAAGCTACACACTAAAAACACCTTTTTTACGCTATCCGAAAATGAAATTTTCGCGAAAATTTTCGGACATTTCGACCCGCAAAATATACCCTAAGTTGTCACCAAATTCAGGACTTTGCTTGAGCGAACTGTGAGCAAAAAAACAAGGGTCATAAAAAGAGAAGAAAAAAACTATTGCAACACTGGGAACGAGGTTGAGAAAAGGTTGGACTTCTTCTTCCTTGTTATTCCAAAAATATTTATCAGGGTCTGCTCGTTCAATATAGCCTCTTCCACAGACCAAGTTCGATTCTTCCAGATCTCACTTGGTCTGTTTCCTTCTGCAGTTAATGTAATA
>JAULBZ010009201.1:0-10181 GCA_032360805.1 Neoturris breviconis | reverse complement strand
TATAAATCGGATTGGTGTACTCTAAGATGCATTTAAGCTCTCGTTTTTTAGAAATATAGTTTGCTAAACTACAATCAAAATTAGAAATGCTAGGCCATAAGGTAGGCCATATGGCCTACGCCATGGCTTGTAGGCCAGGTTTTCCTCCAACCTGGTTTGCGTACAATTTACTTGCTGAATCTCTTGGAGACTTATAAGACATCAGTCTCATAGCAGAGTTTTGGAGGACAGTAATTCGATTAAGTAGGGTACCATTCTGTTGACCCCAAATTTAATTGCAGTATTGTAAGTGAGAATGAAAAATTGCATAGTATACAAGTTTTATATGTCCAGAGGGACATAATGGCGAAGTTTGGCTAAAGCTTCGTTAGCCCTCTTAAGCTTGCTTGCAATATTGCTGATCTGAGACTTCCAGCTATAAGGTCATGTAAACTGACGTAGTCTGGCAGTGTTCCATAAAGGGTGAGTTTCAAGAATAATTAATATTGTTGGATCTGATCTTTCATCAAACTTACAGTCTTCTCATGTAATGTTGCTTCACTGTCCTTATTTTATAATACTTAATGAATTGAAGTCTTTGACCCCTGCTGTAAAATCTCTCGCTCTGAAACAAAGTTACATTTTAATACATTAATGTATATATTCGTATAAGACTAGATATAGACAATTTCGGAGTTATTGTGACATATGGATTTTTAGCTAAAATATGGCTGCGGTGGTGCATGTTGAACCTTGAACTATCGTTGCCTGCCGTCGTCATCAGCAATTCTCTTCATTTGTGGCATGCACATTTTACACAACACCCAACCTTCAGTTTGTTTATTATGCTTGCCAAAAAAGTCCAAAATAAGAGTGAAAATATATTATTTATTTATCCAAATTTTATGCATATGTTTTGTAGAAAGGTTTTAGAACAGTTTCAATACTTTTTTGTTGCCGTTTGATAAAAATGCGTCCCGATTTTTAGATCATTTTTTAAAAAAAATCTGATATAACATTGACAGAGGGTTGTTGGTAGAGGTTATTTAAGTACTTTCTGGATTCTAGATGGAGTGTTTATGTTTCTAAAGAGCAGTTAGTTGTCTTATTAAGCTTTCATAAGCTGGCTTATCTTAAATTGAGGGTGAAAAAAAAGTAATAGCGAAGATTGGGCTGTTGCTCTCTCCGTTCAAGTTTATATTTACTGTTACTATTTTTGATGTGTTGTCTAGGTATATCTTACGGAAAAAAGTAAAAATCAACACCTTACTTATACCTTACTTTTTTTTTATTTTGACAAACTAAAAAAAATGATTGTTTTAGATTTTTTTTAGGTCAATAATTTGGATGCTCCTGCTGAGTTTCAACAAACTTATTATATATCAATGGAAAGCTATTTTATTCAATTTTTATTTGCTTTTCAGCTTATTTAAAAATATTATTTACGTTTCGAGATATTATAAAATTTGTGATAGTATGTGACAATTGGCTCTGACCAGGCCAGCCAACAACATATATGGCATCCATTGAAATGAGAAAGTTCAAAGTTCAGTTTACACCACCGCAGCGAAATTTTAAAAATGGCACAATAACCCTGAAATCGTCTATTCAGGTAATGCTCATCCTTTTACTTACTGTTCAGTCAGCTTTTTGTCGCAAAGATTTCTATTTCTATTTCTCACATACAGTATCTGACTTGTGGAATTCTTTTCTTCAAAAATTTAAGTGTAATGTTAATTCTAATCTTTCATCTTTGTAAACTGTGTTCTTCTTTTGTAGCTCTCTGCCAAGTTGTGGCCTTGATGCCTTGCAGAGTGCGACTTATTAAAAAGAACAACAAAACACAAAATGCACCTTTAATTTCAATTACTTAGTGTTTTTCATCAGGACCCCTACATCTTTCATTTCTATCATCATCTTCTATTATGCCGCCAATGTTAGTTGCAATTCAATCACTGTTATTATTACTTACATGTTTCTAGCAGCCGAACAATAAATTGTATCTACATCATCTTGTAATAGCATGTTATCTTGTTCACATTGTTGCACTCTATTTTGATCTCAGTATACAAATATAAAACACAAGACATGTCAATTTTAATTAATGATGGAAATACACAGGAAGATAAGTTGGTCAAGTGTGATATTGGTGAATTTGTTACATCTGTTGAAAATTTAAAGATATTTATGGAACCCATCACAAAAACTTTAGATTATAGTAAATCAATATTACGGTAAGTTCTTTATTACTGTTGAATATTGTTTATTTGTCTAATTTCATTGGTCAGAATAAGAGCAAATAATCACTGCAGAGGAGTGATTCTTGAGCACTGAACATATGTTTAAAAAAATCCCTCCTCCACAGTGATTGTTTACTCTTATTTTGACTACTGCACTGAACTTATACAAAGCAAAGTCATTTTTAATTAGTATGACTAAATAAACAGACTGTTGATATATTATTTTTAAAATTTATCAATTATGAGAACATTGCATTATTTGGGCTAATGCTAATAGTTACAGATTGTTATAGTATACATACCTGTAATTTTATCTTGTATTTACTGTACTTCATTTTACTAATGAGTCTATGTTATTACTTCTATATTTCGGCTTTGCTTTCCAAAAGCCATCTAAGGATACATTTCACTTTGTAGATAGGTTTTTGAAAGTAAAGCCGAAATATCAGTATAAAACTGATAACATCTCTTAGTTTCAAAATAATTATGCTTCTAGTAACCCTGTTTATTAGTCTTGTTGTAGTATGCTTAGCTTTTGTTTATAGATGGGAGAA
Source organism: Neoturris breviconis (assembly GCA_032360805.1). Taxonomy (NCBI): domain Eukaryota; kingdom Metazoa; phylum Cnidaria; class Hydrozoa; order Anthoathecata; family Pandeidae; genus Neoturris; species Neoturris breviconis. The sequence goes on along the minus strand of JAULBZ010009201.1, from coordinate 7,408 downwards.
ACCAGTTCATTCAATTTTATGGATGATATCATCTTGCAGTTTAACATTGATTAATCCTGGTAAATATTTTCACTCAAAATTGACTGTTTCCCAGTCAACAAAATAATGTTAGACCAACGTTCAAAGATTGTTGCTCTAACGTTATTTTACTGACCTTAAATAGATTTTTGCTAGCTGGGTTTTTATAATTTAAAAGCTCAGTTCTTGATTGACGATAATCATGGCAAATGCAAGGCTGACACATTGCATTAAATATGTCAGGAAGTTTCTTACCACACAGTTTTAAGTGCAATTAAATAACAGTGATAACACATTCTAAGCATTCCTAGCCTGCAAAACAATGCTCAAAAATCACTCTCCTACAGTGATTATTTTGATATATTTCAAGTGAAGTTGATATATTCACTTGATATATTTCAAGAATATTTCTCATAAAATAATATCATAAAAACGACAAGATAGCATCTGAAAAGTTATTCATCACCTTGTGGTGCAGTTGTATTTAGCTAAAGAAGATAAACATGACGTCTGATACAAGTAACGTTAGATCGCTTATGGTTGATCAACTCAAAACTGAGCTAAGAAATAGAAACTTATTAGTTAAAGGAAAGAAAGTGGAGCTTAGAAAAAAAAAATACTAAATAGCATGGAAACTGAAGTAAAGGAACCAGAAATGGAAAATAATAGGTTTGCCAGTACAAGTAAGTTTCTAAATATAGTTGATTTAAATATATTTGCACAGGACTATACTGATTTCAAGAAGTACGTACTTGAAAGTATAAACAGTATCAATGAAAAAATGCAGAATATTAATAAACAAAATGATCTGCAACTATTAATAACAGAAAGCAGTTTTCTTAAGCAAGAGCTGAAGGATAAACAAACTGTAATTAACATTCTGCTAGAGGACATAAAAGATGCAAAACATTCAAATAAGCAAGTAAATGATAAATGGCATCAAATTCCATCTAATACAACAAAATCTAATAAAACATATCTATCAAATAACAATAGCGTAATCGTAACAAAGAATAAGTTTGAAGCGATTGGAGTAGAAACAAGCAATGAAGTATTAATAACTTAAGAAATTGAACGCAAACGCAAAAGGCCAATACCGAATAAATGGCGGAATGAAAGTTTAAAAAGAAATAAGGGTGACCTTTCAACTTTCAAAGAATTATTAAGAAAAGGTAAGTCATTACTAATGCACCATCGGAATATACAATCAATGGCAATTGAGTTAGACAAATCTAAAAAAGGTTTAGCTCCAGATATTATGAATGAAATATTCATCGAAAGAAAATACATAGGTCTATATCTTAGATCACAAACAGATTTTCATTTTCCTAATGTGAATACTGTGTATAAAGGAGAGGACCCATTAAGACATTTAGGACCTCTAATATGGGAAATTGTCCCAGATAAACTTAAAGAAGTGGCCTTGTTGAACACATTTAAAGAAGAAATAAAGCAGTAGGTACGAGATAATTGTCTATGTAGATTATGCAAGGATTTTTCAGGGTTTTTTATATACAATATGTTTTACAGTTTTTTATATACAATATTCAGATTTTGTTATGGGTTTAAATAGTTAACTTTAATTAGTTTGACTGTAGCTATATTAGTTTTTACCCATGTAAAATAAGGAAATAATAGTAATAATAATTATCTGCTCTTATTTCCAACATTGCATTGTTATAGCTTGCCAATGCCATTGTGGAAAGGTCACTTAGAGACTTTCTTCCTAAAGCTACTTTTACACTCTACGATTAATCGTGCCGATTTTAGCTAGTATCTTTCTCAAAAATTGTTTATGACTTGGAAAAATCTGTACTCTTTCCAGATGATTTTTCAAGAGGGTAACCAATATCAGCCCGACTAATTGTGGTTTGTAAACGTAGCTTAACAAATCCAGGATATGTCTTTTTGCATATATATTTTAAATTTTTAGTTTACTTATTAATTACTTGTCTATTGCCTGTGCCACCTTTCATGGTGATCGAATTTGTACGAACTTGTGGTAAAAGAAAGTTACCTTCAAAAAGATATATTGATTACTTTCAAAGGACTGATGAGTCATATAACCAGGTATAATATTGTTATAGTATAAATTCAACTATTTATCTTTTGCCGACCTCGGAGATGCCTTAGAACAGCAATGCTGACCTAAAATTAGGCCTAGGTCGGCAAAATCTTGCCAGCCTTCGGAGGGTTTTGGATGCCAATAACATGCCATCCTAGTTTGCTTTGGATTTAGAGGGATGCCTCTTTAAATGATCAGAATTCAAGATTAAGTTTTAAAACTCAATAAAAGATAGAGAAAATACCTTGTTTGTAACAGTACATATGCTTGTAAAAATCACGAAATGCTCTGTTGATTAATTCATTAAGAAAATATTGACTGAAAGCTAATTCTTTTTTTGTTTTCAGCTTCTTAAGCAAGCATCACAACAAAAACGGAGAGAAGATTTAAATACATATTTGGACATGTATGTTTTTAGCACCCCCATTCATTATTATTTTAACTTTTTTTCTGTTTTTGATCCCTACTTAGGGACCATCTCAAAATTTTGCTCCAGAACCAACTTTTTTGTTAGGGCTAAATCAACTAAAATTGACAAAATTCAAAAAAAATAATTTGTGTAAAAGTATGTTAGGTAATGAGCTTGAAATGGATTGGTTTCTTCGGTACGAATAAACCAATCTATTGCAAGATCATTGACTAAGTACTCTCCTCTGTAGATTTTATTTTTGAGATGGTTTGAACAAAAACTAGTTACTTATATCCTCTTCTAAATCAAATTCCATGCATTCCAAACACATTTTGCATGAGGATATTATTAGATGAAACGATAAGAAAGAATCACATTCATATTATGAATGTGTCCTTTAATCTTTCCTTTTGTGTAACCTTACACTTCCCTTACAACCTTTTTCTAACCTTACACCTTTCTTAAATCAGAAAAATTGCTAATACAACATGTTTATTCACTGTTCAAGATTAGAACAAATGATCACTGTGGTGGAAACATATTTGAGCATATTTTCAGGTTTTCTATCCTATGAAACTATTCTCAAAAATCACTCCTCTGCAGTGATTATATGCTGTTATTTTGAAGAGCTCTTTCTTATTTTCAGTTTAATTGCATTGCAGAGAATGTTCTATGATATTATTGAATATTTTGAAGTGCTTCATAGGTAAATAATAACTTTTTACTGCAATGCAGTGGTCGAAATAAAAGTAAATAATCGCTGTGGAGGAGTGAAGCCGGAAACTATGCTCAAATTTCACTCCTCCATAGTCATTATTTACTCTTACTTCGATCACCGCAAGATGACAAAAATATTATCAGGAATTTGAAATTAGAAGCTCTGAAATAACTGCCAGACATCACCTCTGGACAGCTGAAAACTCCAAATGCGATATCCGACATATATATGCGATATCATGGTTTCAGTTAAAGATGTTAAAGGAGAACTAACGACAGCATATTAAGCTGATCTAAAATCGTTCATTATGATCTGAAATACCTCTCTGTGGCCCTTTTTTTGTCAATAATAGGACATTTTATTTAAAAAAAAACGTACTTAATTTTTTGTCGTTAGTTCTTCTTTAAGATATTAGTGAAACATTTATATTGCCCCGCTGGATCATACTTGATCTTACTTTGAGAATAAAAATTTTCGACCAAAGTACATAAATCCTAAAGAAATGGATATATCTGTGGAGCTATACATAAACAAAGTAGTTCATAGATATTCTGAGTCGCAATGAAGTGAATTTACATAACCATAATCTAAATAATGTAGGAAATATATGCCTATCCCAGTGGGCAAAAACTTGTTCAATGTCTGCTGTAAACATACTAGAACAGCATCGATCAACTTTACCGTGGAGTTTTTGCCCCTAGGGATATAGGTAGGCATCTAAATCACAAGCCTCAAAATAAATGTTGGATGTCACCTGTGGTTGAGTGCTGCAAAGCTGAAAACTACCTAAAAACACCCCTCCATAGGTGATATGTCTGAGAGATAATTTAAGACTTGAAAATCATAAGCTGAAACATATTCAAAACTAAATTAACCATAACTAAAATAAACAGTCCTTAAATTCAACTGAGCATTGAACACAAAAACCATCCTTAAATGAATCAATATAACATTGAACTTACTTTTTTACTATTTCAGTGTTATAACTTGGAAGAGACCTAGACTGTCATTACTGTAAGTATTCTTATGTTACAAGCCTCAAAGTAACTGGTGGATGAGGGTTTTTGAGCATGGTTCAGGCTATGTTCATTCCTTCACAGTGCTTATTTGCTTTTATTTTGAGTAATAAAAAGATAAAAACAGCCTTGAAAAAGGACAAGGAACAGATTGAACTTTAATTGGTTCAACCGCAATTATCTACCCAGTGCGCAAAAACTTGTTCAAATTCGTGCTAAAGACACCAGAACAATATTGTTCTAGCGTCTTTATTTTGCCTACCAGGTATGGAAGATAAATGAGTAGTGACTTGCTGATTTGTTGTTTTGTTTTGTACTGGAAGGAAGATTTGAGAGTTGAGATCTGATTACTCAAAACAAGAGCAAATAATCACTGTGGTGAAGTGATGTTTGAACATTGCTTCAGGCTCAAATATTACTCTTTTACAGTGATTATCTGCTCTTGTTTTGAGCACTGGTATTATAAGTATCTTTATGTAAGGCGATGTTTCAGATATGTTATTATTGTTTTCTTAATTTTAGAGTTTTGGTGTTGTCATTGTGTTTAGAGTTTTCATTGTATGTATTTGATATGGGAACAGTATTGTTTGCTATCATATTATGTATCTTCATCATCAATAAATATTTTATATATGGTAAGCAGAGAAAGAGGATTCTTAAAATTTGTTGCCTTTTGTCAAATAGTCATATGCGTAAAGTGTTACTTAAAATCAACAAAATAACCTGAAAAAAACTTCAAAATAATTTTGAAAGTTATTTTTCTAAACAATTGACATACGACATAAATATTTGGAGTTAGAGACTTATGTTGTACCTGAGCACAATATCTCATTTACTTTATGCTAGTTAAAGGTTTTTCACACATATTCAGGCCTCTGAATTCACAACGACATCCCCTGTGGAGGAGCATCTTTGGAGGCCAATTTGCAACCAACAACCAAAGATGCTCCTCCACAGGGGAATGTCGATGTAGAGGCCTGCATATTATTTATGCAGTGTTTAATATAAGAGCTAATAATCACTACGGAGGAGTGATTTTTGCGCATAACTTTAGGTTATAAAGATCGAAGTCATGCTCAAAATCCTTCCACATTGATTATTTCGGGACCATCTCAAAAGTTTGCTCTAAATCAACTTTTTGGTAGGGTCAAGTCAACTAAAATTGACAAATTTTAACAAAAATGAATCTGTACAGAAGTGTGTTAGGTCAACAAACTTGCAATGGAATCCATTACAAGTTTTTTGACTCAGTGCTCTCCTCTGTGGTTTTTATTTTTGAGACGGTCCCCTCAATGATGTTAATGACATTTTGACAGCAAAATGTACTGTTTTTTAATGTCAAAACTTTTATGATAGCTTCTTGAGAGTTTTACTTTCCTAGTCTAATATTTTGAGAAGAATTTAAATATGAAAAAAAAATTGGCCAAAAATGAAATCATTGCTTCCGAAATATGACATCATATGCTAAAAAGCAATATAAATCCAGAAAACCAATCGGGGCTCAATGGATGTTATCTGTCAAACATTTAAACTTTTGCATTTTAATAGGTAATTAGAAGGTTTATCACTTTCAGCCGTTGGATAAGTCCAACTTAACCTCTAATTATGCTGATTTTTAGTTGCTATCACTTTGCGGCATCTGCATCCTGCTTTTCGTAATAGACAATGTTTTCGAAGGGTTAGCATTTTGAAATTTGGTACTAGCATTCATGGCGATATTTTAGAAGGGCTTGCCAAAATTATTTTGACTTCGTCTACTCTATTCTGAGTTTTGGGCAAAAAGGATCAAAATTACATGAACCAAAAAGGTGTGGTACCATCCTGAAATCTGGTTATGGCATTCTGGACAATATTACGAGACCGCTGGTCTAATTTGGGATCGAGTATCGACGAAAAAGAGATTTTTTCAAAAGTGGAGACTTGACTAAAAGAGGATAGGATTTGTAAACCAAACAATCTCATAAAAATGAAAGGAATAAATAAGAACTGAAACTGAACTGAAAAGCTTTTGCTTATTTTAACTGTTAATATATTTTTATCTCATTGACGAATATCTACCAACATCTTATATTAACTGATAGACATCACCTGTGGAGGAGTGTTTTTAAGTATAGTTTATAGCTCCAAAGCCGAAAAATATACCAAAAAATACCCCTATTTTCAGGTTTGTGTACCAAAGCTGACCATAAGAGCTCATTGCCCAATGTACATGTTAGATTTAATAAAAATTGACAGAAAAATTGATTAGAGCTTGCTTACATATAGGGGATATTCACTTCACATTTTAGCCGTAACTAGTACCATATCAAGAATAAAGCATGCAATAATATCATTGTTCTATAAACCAATCAGCAAGCCAACAAAAAATGAAGCTGTTATTGTTTCTTCTAATGAAACATTTATACATGAAGAAAAGGTTTGTTTACATTTTTCAAAATAAGAGCAAATAACCATTGTGCATGAGGGATTTTTGAACATAGCTTCAAACTTAGTAGCCTGGAGGATTGCTCTCACTTCACCACAGTGATTATTTGCTCTAAGTTTGAACAACACTGGCTCTGTCTCTTTGTTTCTTTTTTGCCTTCACACTTCAACACCCCCAATAAACCTCTCATATATGCTATCAATTATATAAAACAGTTACCTCATCTTCCATAGGAACAGAGACATAAGTATGGATTTAACAATGTCTTCATCATATTAAATACACACATTGATTAGGAATTTAATACTAGCCACCTTGAAATAACTGTTAGACATCACCTGTGGAGGAGTGTTTTTCAGTATATTATTCAATTGTCCAGTGGACCCATATTTCAAGGTAAATTGGCCCTTTTTACCACCGCAATGTAAAAAATAATGGCAATCATCAGGGCTGGTGAATTATAATAGTGTAATAATAATGTAATATGTTTTATCTATTTGTTTTTTAGAATATTGAAAGAGTACCTTATACAGCAGACCTATCTGATACTAGCTCTTCAGATTCAGATGAAGGTGATATTGTGGATAAAGTAAGGGCACACTGTAAAAGATTTCTGCATACAGTTCCATATACACGACTGTATTGACGTGTATATGGAACTGTATACAGGGGCCATATTCATCGATCTTACCTAACATTCCAAGTAAAATACCTTAATAAAGTTTTAGGGGACCATCTCAAATATATAATTTACAAA
>JAULBZ010009200.1:0-10181 GCA_032360805.1 Neoturris breviconis | reverse complement strand
AAGAACAGTTAGTATTTCCAGCTGAGTAAGACTTTCCTAAAACAGTAGCTACTTTTGTTGTAAGAACACCTCAATTTACTAGCTCGCTGCAAAAAAGACTTAGCCCAGAACAGATAATTTTCCCAGCCAGAGCTTCACGATTTCCCAGTTGAGACAGCCAGCTCTCAGAACAGATCATTTTCTCAGCCAGAGCTTCTTCGATTTCCTAGCTGAGACAGCCAGCTCTCAGAACAGATCATTTTCCCAGCCAGGAGATGATCAATAGTGAAAGAACAGCTCAAATCTCCAGATGTACCTTTTTATTTCTGGAACCTAAGAACAGATCTGATTCCCATTCAGTATACCCCCTCAGAACACCGATGCATATGTTCTAAATGTTATGTGTAAATTATGAAGCTAATACAATCACCAATTGCTCTGTATATGGAATTCATACAGCCATAATTTTCAACGTTGTTCTAGCGTCTTTAATGCGGACTTTGAACAAGTTGGTTATATAATAATTAAATTATTTAGAACCTACTGACATGGCGTCTTGAAGGTCGTGGTCGCACTCTCGATAGAGACACAATTCGGAGTGTTTTTCGCAAGTCATTAGGGTATTGGAGTGATGTAACGAATATGGATTTCACTGAAACAAGTGGTCAAGATCCGGATATATGGGTAAAATTTGTTACTAGAGCACATGGAGACCCGTATCAGTTTGACGGAGAAGGTGGTACGCTTGCACATGCATTCTATCCACATAATAATGTCGGATTGAGTGGTGATGTTCATTTTGATGACGAAGAAGATTATACTGTCAACTCTTTACAGGGAAGAAATTTGTTGTGGGTTGCCACGCATGAACTTGGTAAGATGATTTTTATATACTTAATAATACTGATGTAAGGGAGTAATGTTAACTTGAGACGCAAATAAGTCATGTTTTGTATGAAGATTCACACAATGTAGATTCAAATTTAAAAAACAAAGATAATTTTTATGTATTTACTGTTATTAACTTCCGAGGGCATCATCGGACATGCTCACTGGACAAAACAAACTGCACAGAGGATGTCGCTTTCAACCAATTAGAATTCGCCTAGGTGAAATCCGCCTTGTAAATATAGCTAAATAAATTTACTAAAGAAACGCGATACTTCTATGAACGCTTCTTTCTCTTTCTATGATAACAAAGTATAAAACCGAGGAACTTTAATTCGAGATTGTTCATTTAATTCTGTGAATATCCGAAACCCAATGAGTAAAAATTTGTTCAAAGTCACCAGTAAAGATGCTAAAACAAGTTTTTTTTGCACTGCGATGGATGAATCTCGAGATAAACAGTTTTACATAGGTAAGAAGATTTTTCTGTCACGACTGATAATGACTATCTTTCTCACAGGTCATACGCTTGGCTTAGATCATTCAAATCTTCAAGAAGCAGTTATGTATCCATGGTACACAAAATATACACCAGGTTTCAAACTGAATTATGATGATGTTGTTGGCGTCCAAACTCTTTATGGTAAGAACCTTTGCAATAAATCAATGAGCTTTGAACGTAGTGATATATGCTTCTTTATGAACATTATGCCCACATCAAGCGAGTAACAAAAAACGTTATGTCCACAACAAGCGAGTAACAGAAAACGTTACGCCCACAACAAGCGAGTAACAAAAAACGTTAGCCCACAACAAGCGAGTAACAGAAAACGTTAGCCCACAACAAGCGAGTAACGTTATGTCCATATTAGCATTAGCCTTAATAAACATATTAATTTAAAACGATTCTAATAGAGAGTTGTTATTTTAAAATTTCTTCACATAGGTTCAAGAGCCGAAACGACACCAAATAAGCCCACGACTGTACCAACGACAATAGCAACAACCACACCACCACCACCAACAACAACAACAACAACAACAACAAGAAAAACAACAACGGCATCAACAACAACAAAAACAACAACAACACCTACAACTACGTCAACAACAACAAAAACAACAACAAAAACAACAACAAAACCCACAACTACACCACGTGACCTTCCTATTCCAAACAGTAGACCATGTCCGTGTGTTATCTCAGCAATATATTATAATAAATATGCTCGGATTACAATTATATTAACTGAGAATGAAAAATTATATTTTGTTAAGCAAACAGGTGGCATTCGGTACGGTCCAATCAAACGAACAAATTATCTACCGATATCGCGAATACCTGTTCCGATAGATGCTGCTTTCAGCACCAACCTTATCAATGGAAAAGAGTATACAATATTCTTTGCTGGAGCCAAGTAAGAGTTTATTTCGTGTGATATCTATTCTACCCTTGGAATAAATTCTTTTTGGTTTCTCGCTGAATTATCCGCCTATAATCAACCTTAAGGATAGGTATCACATCGTTAAAGCTGCTGCTCCTTATACGGACTTTGTTTTACCATATATGGCAATACACAGTCCATAAATGAAGACATAAGGGTTCGCATTCAGTAAGCGTTTATGCCGTGATCAGAAGATATACCAACTTTTACGTCGGACCTGCATTGCAACAAGTTTCTACATCGAGCAACAAACCTCGTTTTCATGTGTTTGTAAAAAGGTCTATTAAAATGTAAATATAAGCCAGTATATAGAAAGTATGCATGAGTTGCAACTTGGCGAGATTTGAACACACACCCCACTCCGATCTAGCTCTCAACCAGCGCCCTAATCTACTGTGCTATAAAGTACAATAAGTGGTATGTAAGAACATTTAGTAATTACAGAAATTTGATATTTTTCGTGTGAGGATTACAATAATAATATATAAAGATTTTTGCGTACAAACGTCTTAACCCTATTTTATAAGGGGAAGAGGGGGCACAAATGCTTTACCTGGGAGATTTCTCTTCATATATTTTCCAAACGGATAGCCTATTTAAATTGAAATTTTAGGTCAACGTCTGTAATTTAGTTACAGTTTGGAAAATTAAAGAAAAATCGAAAATTTTAATGCAGAAAGTGTACAACCACGCCCTTATTTTTGTCCAGGGTGGACTATCATTTATTGCAAGAGGAAATATAAGGACATTCTTGGTTTCTGAAATAAAACAGCAAATTATTGACTGTTTTGGGAATTATAGTTATATAAATTGACAGTACTTATAATAAACTAAATTTGGAGAAGTTTTAGACCTTCTAGCATAATTAGATCAAAAGTTAAGAGGGTAGGGCATATTTGCCTCCGCTATTTTCCCTTCCCCACCATGTAATATGTTCACCAAATACCCTATGTGAAAAAGGGTTAAGTATGTTTAGATTTCTTTAATTCCCATGTGAGCTCTTACCACTCAAGTCAATCGCCAAGTTATACTATTGTTCTTAAACATAGATAGTCTCTTGACGTATGCTCACATAAACTTTAATGCGATTTCTGTAGTAATAAGTTACCCAGAGGACAAAAACTTGCTGTAAAGATGCTAAACGTCTAATGCCACTAAGAAGATATGATCTTTTATCACACACTACAGAACAGGGATACGAATATAGCTACACGGGACTATATATTGCCGCATAGGTACTCCGTATACTGTATATGGACGGCATATACTATGCCGGCACATGACGTCGGAGCAACGTCATCGTGACGGCATTTTTATTTTGACGTTGTTCCGATTTCGTATGCACACGGGGATGTTTTATATGACAAAACATCATTCTTTGAGTTGTATGCAAAGATTTGTTCAAAGTCCGCAGTAAAGACACGTGAACAATGTTGTTCGACGTTGTTCTGGCGTCTTTACTGCAGACTTTGAACAAGTATTTGTCCACTGGATTAGTGGACGCAATTCGTTCTCATTAGCCGTTTATATTGTATGTAAGTGAATATATTTATTTTCATCTTAGCTATTACGTTTATCAATTCTTTGCATATAAATCTGGTCCACATAGTATCCATGGCGACAGGGCAGGTGATGCCAATCCACTAAAATTGGAATTTCCTATATTGGTACATAAGATTGATGCAGCAATGACGTGGCATCGTAACGGTCGAATTTACTTCTTTTCTGGTCGTTACTACTGGCGTTACGACAACGATGCAAAGAAACTAGAAGCTGGCTATCCAAAAACTATCGAAAGTTCATGGATAGGTTTACCAAAGAAAATAGACGCTGCTTATAGTTCTGAAACTGATAGAAAAACATTCTTTGTTTCTGGAAATCAATATTATCTTTTTAACGACAAGTAAGTGCTGTGTTGTTATAAATTATATACCAAAATGATTCTCAAGCTAAAATAAGAAGAAAATAAAAAAAAAAAATTGCCACCTGTCAAAAATAAGGTTGCTAGAGAAAATTATTTTTTCAAATGATCAAATCAATGATCAATTTCAAATAAGTTGTAGGAAAAGTCATAAAATTTCCAGTCATGCAAGCCATTCATTCAAAAGTTTTGTAAAAAAGTTTAGCATGGAACTTTGTTCCCCCCGGCCTGAATAGAATTTAAAAGTCACAGCGCTAGAACAACACTTAAATCGTTATTCCAGGGTGTTTACTGCGGACTTTGGCTTCTGTCGTCCATGCTAACGCGTAGCCTATCTGAAGCGTACCACATAATCTTAACCCTATTCAGGCCGGAAGGGGGGGGGGGGGGGGTGGTACAAAGTGCCTCACCCCCTGGTAAACATTTTTACATAACTTTTGAATAAATGGCTTATATGACTACAAATGTTATGACTTTTCCTACAATTTATCTACAAGCAAACACATAAATAATGAGACATTTCATGAATTTTGGTTAGTAATACACACCACAAGTAGATTTCAAATGCGGAAAATTACAAAAAAAAGACAAGTCTCTATAGATTTATGTTAGAGATTTATCGAGTAGGTCCTTTTGTAAACTCGACAAATTCTGCTCTCCCTAGCAGCCTAGTACCCAGACTCTTGGAGCATATTCGATTCATTGCGTCTTTCATCTTGTAACCTAAAATTATCTAATTGGAAATTCAGAATTTTTTCCTCGAATTTTACATTGTCTCAAATATTTATGTGAGTGCTTGTAGGATTGTTTTTGTAATTGTTTTTTAGTAACTCTGCTCCATGTAGTTATGGCATGTAAATGTTTGGTGCATGATTATGCTACAACTTTGCAAAGTGGTTCTTGGTTTTTTAAATCTTTAGTAATGGCAGTTCACCATTTCGAGCGTGGAAAAGTCATTTTCGTAAAAAACAGGGCTAAAATAAGGTTTTTGTAAAATCCGAGGGTAATGAAAAAATACAAAATTATAAAATATACCTCCTGAAAGGTAATTCTGCAACTTTGTCACGCTAGAACCGTTAATACAAGGTGATGGGCATCTCAACCACGTATACAGTTTTAACTACAGTGGTAACGTAACCATCTACTCCTGGATGTTGAAATAATTAACCCCCGGTTTTTAGTTTTTCTTGGATTTAAAGGATTTATCGGCCAAACCGAGACTGGAAAAATACAAAAGAAGTAAAGCAAAATTTGTTGCACTATTTCTAGTCAGAATTAGCCTCTTAGAAGCAAATGCAAAGTTTGGAAAGACCGATTAAATTTAGACACGACTCCCGTCTTAAAATGTTTAATTGAGTATTTCTGCGAAATTTCGTCATACCTGGAGGAAAAAAGTATGCTAAAAAATTTCGGACATTTTTCTGCATTGATTTTTAAAAAAACATTTAAGGGTTGCTAATACTTCCTTATAAACCAAGAAAACAGGCCATTACTGCGTTGAGTGGATAATTTCCCTTACCAACCAAATGTTTTAGAGGTTATGTAAAAAGAATTCTCATTTTTTTTTATTATTATTATTGCTTAAGAATGTTTTAAACCACTATTGTTTTGTTTGGTTTTTTTAAACTTTTTTCATCATTTTCATTTTATTTTTTGCAACATCTGATTTGCGCTATCATGATCAATGACGTAATCAATAAATTATCATGCTAAAATATTTATTAGTTAAAAAGATTAAAAAAAGCCAAAAGGGACTGGGGACGGGCTTGGTTATTGACCTACTAAACTTTCTAGAAAGTTTCAACACTACAGCAAAGTTCCATCAAAAGTTATTATTGAGGAAACCCAAACATAATTATAGACACAAAACTGGCTCTAAGGAAATAAGATTTTGTGAGAATATGCGAATGTCCAAATAAACCCTATGCAGGCAATATATTTGTATATACTCCCCATAAAAAGAAACTAAATATTCGTAAGATTAACGAAGTCTAATTTATTTAAACGAAAATTATTATAACCATTAAGTCGGCGAGCTAGCACTATATGAGCTTACCTAAATCTTGTTTTTCACAAACGAACTGCTTCTCTATGCCATCATCATTCAACCCATTTAGTTTTTCTTCTTGCCAGACACCTGTATCTTGCTTTCCGGCAATATCTGCCTTTATATAAGAAGCGTAGCTGAAATTGAACCTTTGAATAAAAGGAAAGAATGCCATTTTCACGAAGGCAACAAACTTTTAATAAATCCTGAAAGCTACACAATACTATAATTTGTAACCCTATTTTACACGGGATGGGGTAAAAATGCCGTACCTCTGGAACAAGTTTTTGCCCACAGGGTAACTACCAGAGTAACTAATTACAAGAGCCGTTAGTGTTTTGCACATTTTATGAGAAAATATAAGGAAATTCTTAATTTTTGATAAAAAAACATACACATATCTGCATTAAATTCATTTAGTTATGTTTTTATTTTTCAATTTTCCAAAAAAATTAAATAAGCGCTCCCATCGAATAAGCGCTCCTTAAAACTGTCTAAATAAATAAGCGCCCCGGGACACTTAACCATATTTAGCCTGGAGGGAAGACTCCCCTTTTCAAAATTTAAGCTTCAAAAGAAATTCTAGAACTCAAGTAAACAAATATTAATTATTTCAATATTTTGAACCAAAATCGATAAGAATGTTGTCGATTTTGGTTCAAAATATTGAAATAATTCCTAGGTTTAAGTTTGTAGTGTATTCTCATAAAAATGGAGGAGGGGTGGAACACACTCTCTCCAGACTTAAACATTCTAAAACACCCCAGGCCAAATAATCCCTTAACATAGATGTTTCGTGATAGAAGTTTGAATAATAAAATAAATCATCTCCATGAAAGGGCGTTAAGAATAGTATATAAAGATGATTACTCCACTTTCGAAGAATTATTAAAGAAGATAATGCATTTACTATACACCATGGGAATACCCCTAAATTGGAAAATTGTTCCATATGAACTAAAAAATTTAAATTCCTTAAACAAATTCAAATTAGAAATAAAAAAGTGGTTAACACACAATTGTCCTTGTAGATTGTGAAAAGATTATGTTCAAGGACTAGGTCATGTTAACTTATTTTGAAAAGAATATACACTTTTCGTTTGTTTATGCTTGGTTTATGTAGATATTATTTATATGCTTTATATTTCACGTTATAAATATGTTTTTCAATATATCTAGGATGGGTGTAGATAATTAACTCTATATAGTTTGACTCTACATTTACCCATGCAAGATAAAGTAGTAAATAAATAAAAAAAAAAACTTCGCCGCAATTTCAAAAAGGCCAGAAGCCCTGGGAACGAGGATGTATTTATCTAACAAAACATAGACAAAATAAACAGTTGAAACAACATTCCAAATCCTCATAATATGCCTCTAATATTCCGGTTTCATCAGTACAACTAGAAATCTCTGAAGAGAAGTTCTTAAAGGCACATTCATATCGCTTGTGGGGCAAAAGATATAAATATTTAAACACAAATTTGGTTATCTTGAAACAGTTATGACAAACACTGTTAGACAATGCTAGCCTTGTGAGAAAGTTGTGTCCCGTGTTTCATGACAAAATATGTTGGTTTGTACGAAATCTCAAATTGTTTGTCTTACCAATGTATGATACGTTTCCATGACAGCAATTGCATTTTAGGAAATATATAACATTTTTAGAATTGCACGATATGATACATTTAACTTAACAAACATACATAATATATATAAGATAAGCTTCATACCATGCAAATATATGTTGTGGAAGGAAAAAAGGATGGAAGGAAGGAGACCGGATTAGAAAACCAAATAATATCTGCCGCTAATGAGATTGAATTAACCCCACTAAAGTTGATAATTAAGGTTAATAGATATTACTATAGCAAGGTGTTTATATCACTAATTGAACAATCCAGCAGCAGGTACTATATTTCAAATATATTTTTAAAATTACTAACACAAACACTAATTTTTTTAAATTTCATAAGAAATCTACTAGCAAATAAGTTTTTATTATAAATCATTATAAATTTCTATTATAAATATAAATTTCATTACAAACAACTTTTCATTATAAATTGGAGCTACTCTATTTATTTTTTATTTATATTTTACTCCAATATATCTTTACTTATTATTATACAAAAACATTCTGATATATTACTATCACAGCTTTACATGCATAAAGAGCGGAAACATTACAAAATCTGCAAACTGAAATATACTTACAAGAAATGCATAAAAGAAATAAAATGAGCAGAAATATATAACAGAAGCTATTGTAGATCCACATGTTAGTAAATGATTATTATAACATGGAGCATGATCGAAGCAGTCCAACATTACTAAGTGCCACGACTCGCCAGTACCACATCTATAAAAGCAAATTGTAACCTTATTTGAAAACTTCAAGCATACACAAAATATTTCATATTTTCAAATTTAGTGTATCATTATGATGGATTTCCATTAAGCAAAATATATCTGGGCATGCATAGTTTGGTTTGGTTTGATTTAGCGGCAGAACATTTCTCTTCACAAAAAGTAGATATGATTTATACTTTTTTGTGGTAAAATATTTCACCTGAAAAAAATGCATTATTTTTTTAAATTTTAGGGTGCATTTAATTCAGCATTCCAAGTCAACTGATCAAACTAATCATTCCGTTGTGTGAATCAAACAACTTTTTGAGTTATTCAAGGGTTTGTATTCATTACCCCAGATGGATATGAATAAACGAGTTTGCATTATTTAACATTTTTGACGTGATAAAGGCATTAAAAATGGCAGCTTTAAAGATAAACACTTTCTCTTCATTGTTTCTTCCTCTCACTCGAGGCTTGTTCTTAGTCTACTATATGTTCCTGTCTTACTAGTGGTACATGGTCATAATTACTTAAAAATTATTTTTCTCTAATCAATGTTTAATTTGTTAATGTGTTTCCAAGTGTTCAAATGCAAAGTTTTGTTTGATTAGAGGATAATGATAATAAAAGTGAATCGAATAAACGAATGTTCCGATCACACAAAACAAACCAAATCATGAGCAGTCTAATCATACTTATGCGAATCAAATGCAATTTGAACAGGTTTGATCAGTGTGTAACGAATTTTTAAACCACTCAAAATTGTACAGTAGCCATATTTGTTCATCAACTGGCATTAGACGTGGTCAGCGCTAGAATCGGTGTTTGCAAGTAAAAATTAAGGTAATAAGCACTCTTTTCACTCTGAGTACACCACCTCCAAGAGGTAGAGCGTTAAGAGTGTTCAACTTCCTTCTAATCACTCCATTCACTCTAAATATGCTTGAGTGTTTGGAGTGTTTGAAAAGAATGGACCCTTAATTAATTTTCAGACAAAGTAGATTTCTACTGCCTTAATGGAATTAATTATTGCAGGAACTTATTTTAGCAAGGTTTTTATTTTGCTTTTCACAGGAATTTGTTTTCGCAAATTGATGAAAATGAAATTATTCACGTTAATTTATTTTCGCAATACAAACTGTATTTAAACGATATTTTTAAAATTCTCTCAAAGTCCAACTTTTGGAGGGGGTTGTTATTGTTTATCCTCTAGATGTAAATAATAAAAACTAATAATAGTGAGTATATATCAATTTACAGGGGTTGGGGGAGAAAACTATGAACCAGGTAAAATGGGAACTATATAGTATCACCAATAAACACATATCTAGTTTATAGTATAAAAACTGTACGAAATAATGACATTAGATCAGTATGCAGAAGACAGGAGGAATGTAACAGGCAAAGAGATGACTGCAACGAAACAGATTATATTGAAAACTAAAAAAAGTAGCTCTATTCAAGTTTTTCACAGGAACTAATTTTTGCAAATTGATACTCGGAACATTTTGCAGATATTTATTTTCACAAATACCGTAATGCATCG
>JAULBZ010009199.1:0-10181 GCA_032360805.1 Neoturris breviconis | reverse complement strand
AAAATTTATGTTTCAAGATGGCGGATAAGTAGTGAAGAGGCGTACGGAACTTCCAAAGGCCTAGCGGTGGCCTACAGTGAGAAAAAGGATGATAAACAAACTGTCCGGAATAAAAAGTATCCGGAATTAGACGATGATATGCTAACTTTTTTCTGCAAGGTATATACCTAGACAACACATTAGAAAGAGTTGTAGGATATGTGAACATGAATGGAGGCCATAACAGCTCGAAATTCATGTTTTTGTGGGCTAGAGAATATAATTGAGAACTTTGGCACTTAACAGCTTGGTTTCATGCGCGCGCTTCAGGGATATATTAAAGTTTTTGCAGAGCGTTCATTTGTTTTTTTCCTCATATATATATGAGAATTGTGAAATGACGTAACTACTAAGGGGTCAGTAAAAATTTGAAACCGACTACGCTTAGTGGGTAATGAATATAAAAATTTAGGTAGAAAACATATTGGTTTTTAGATTCTTGTTTTGTGGGTTTACTTGTCTTTCAATGTCTTTCAGGGAGGCAAGAGAGAAATGAAATCATCATAAGCTGCAGATATAAACATCCTTAATAAGCCAGTTATTAATTTAGCCATGAATTAAATCCAGTAGCCACAATCAAATAACCAGCCATTCATGTTGTATCATAAGTTAAATTCTTGGAAATTTATAACCATCTGTGACTCATAATGTATAAGTTACATTCTTGGTATTAAAATCTGTATGTTAAATCCTTGATATTCTTATACACTGTTTGTTTTTTGTAAGAATTACATACATGTGCAATCTTAGTATTCTTATAACCTATGATTCTTAGGTGTCTGGGTCATCCATAATACTTACAGACAGAGGCAAAATAAAACATAAATCACAAAATAGAAAAGACAGACATTCAAACAACCAAACAGACTATGCATGGAGTAAGTGAATAAGCAAAGATATAGACAAAACATATAGATTAAAAAAAATATCGTTATCCTTTGAGAACATGTTTTAAAAATGTAAAAATAAAAAATTGTTTGCTAATGTGTGAAGGTATGATACTCTTTAAACAGTTACAGATTGTTATGAGGATTAAAAATCCTGGATAAATAAAAACTGGATTCTTTTTCAAATCATCAAGCTTTCTCCGGCAACCACTGCATAAAAACTAGGGATGTATTATGTCCTCTTTATGTCCTCTTTACACTTTATTTTATAACATAATATCCAACACCTCTGTATATATAAACAAGACATTTCTTTCGGTTCATGGAACAATTCTTTTAGCACAGAGTCGACAAGTTTTATTTAAATAATGTATATGAGATTCCATAAGTATACCTAGAATATAAATCAAGAAAAAATTATATAGACAAAGTGAAACCTTTATTTTATAAGAAATATAGCTACAGCTACGTATACAAGTGTGTTGGACCAAAATTTATAGCTAACTCCAGCTGGTACTCTAGCAAGTATATGTACAAAATAATAAAATGAAATATAGCAAAATGAAAAGACACAAGAGATTTCAAGCCGAGAGAGAGTGATCAGGAAAGTCACTTTTTTCCATGCTCATATTTAGCTTATGCATTTCTACAATATAAAACTGAACAAAAAGGCAGGAATCCCAAAGTTTATAATTGTGATATACCAAAAACTCACATGTGATACACTATCATGCCTCTTTTTTTGCTGCCTCTGCCTCCTGGGTTTCTTATTTTATTTTCAAGCTTGCTTAGCGGCCAAATTAAATTCATCACCATTAACCATGTTAGTGTCTCGAGAACAATAAATGGTATTGTTTATAAATTTGCATGATTATGAAAATTAAAAATTGCAACTGCCATTTTTTTACCGACTATTTATAAACTTTGGCTAATAATATCTCAGGAATTCCTGAGATATTAGTTCAGGGAATGTATGAAATTATGTATTTAGCTTTAAATAATCAAAAGTTGTAGCAGCAGTTATTTCCTTTCTGATTTCCTCTGTTAAATGAAATAGAACGCGGTGATAGTGAGAAACCTTTATATATATCACACCACGATCACCACGATCGATGTTTACTTTCTAAATAAACCTTGGGTTCTGAAATAGCTTTACATTGAAGTTCTTAACAATTTTCTAATTTACCCGCAGTTCTCGTTTTATAAATCTCAATGTCAGTAATCAAAATATTTGGTAATTATTTCGACACGCTATAGTTCACACGACGCCGAAACAATAAGTAATATGAATAGAATTGAATAGCGCTAATATGAGTTGTATCTCCTCTTCTTTTTCATCTCCCTGGTCACACGTTAGAAGAGGAAGTGGTAAGTATGTAGTCTTGTAATTACAGTGAGATTGATAAAGGTTTATCTGATGGTGGGATCGATGATTTCTCTTCTAATCAAAATATTCGAGGCTGCTATAACTGTGAACTAGCAGAACTGAGAAAAACGTTTCCAATTGGACCATCAAAAGTTGACCGAGGAAATCGAAGAGGATAATTTAGAAAGCAGTTATTTGGAAATTTTTTATCAGTCTTCCTATGAAAATTGTGTTATATAGGATCTACCTTTACAACTTTGTCTTTGTGTGTAATACCTGTTTTTTATATTAACATTGTTCCATCAAAGATAAACTCTGCTATTAGCTATAAACTTTTAATACATTCAACAAACTTTCATCTTTGTTCGTTCCATCGTTCCATCTCTTTCTAGCTTGCTTGCAGGAATATTTCAAGTTTTAAATATACAGACATACCATAGAGTGCATAACATCATATATGTTTCTTTCTTCTTTAAAATTTGCTGGCCAAATCATTTTTGAAGAGGCAGAAGAGAAACCCCCGTTTAGTTTCCTGGCATATTTGTTCTTATGTTTACAAAAGTTAGCTGACAACAGAAAGTTAAATATTTTATTTTCTACATGTTGAAATAAATTGTTCTTTCTAGTGCTCCATTTCATTTGACCGGGTTTCTATTGGTTTTCAAATTTTCATATAAATATAAAAGTACTGATTATGTCATCGACTGCTTTAAGTTTTTATGCGGCTTGAAATACTATTTAGCGTCCATGACATACATTCGGCATCTCTCCATTACAGAGTCTGTTTTTGTAGGGGACTTTATAATTAGACATTTTCAGGGCTCTCTTTCAATTTTTGACGAACAACACTGTTACCAATAGAAGATGTAGATTTTCTAATTCAACACAAAATTATCCTTTAAATGAGCTGTAATATGCCCTGTACTCATATCTTGCCAATCCCATGGACCTAATATTTTTGTCTACTTTGTTTAGAATAAAACAACAATGTGGTTACTCCGCATATTCCGTTTATCAGATCCTGCTGTTATTGTTCCAATACGATCAGCTATTGAGAGCAATATGGCAAGAATAAAATTATTTCCAAATTCTAATGCAAGGCTTTTACATTGTTCAAGACTTAATGCTCAAGGCAAATCTCAATATGAATATGATCCAAAATCTGATTCATTTAGACCAAAGGACCAAGTTAGTTATACATATTCCAATAATCAAAAACAAAACGGACAAGAACAAGATAATCATAAATATTTTACTTCCTTTCTCAAAAGATTTGCACAAAATTTGTTTCTAATTACTGGTGGTGTGGTTTGGGTTGGTGCTATATTTGTCTCTTTGTTCGTCGATGTTAAGGAAGAGGAATTTACTCATAATATCAAAGACTTTGATGATGAAGTTAGACTATTAGCATTTTATGATATTGGGCAGAGCAAAACAGATCTTGCGAAAATGATGTCAAAAGACAGTAAGCACTCTAACGAAATGCAAGAAATCCATCTCGCAACAAATCTTAAGCAAATATCTTTTTTAAACACGGTAAAATGGATTCAAGAGCAAGATGCTGTTATTGAAAGTTTGGGTGCGCCTGTTCACTTATGTGGCTTTAGAGCTTCAGAAAAAATTAATCGAATGATAAAAAGTTTTCAACATTTAGCTGAACATGGAATCAAGGAACATTTGAAAGATGATAAACGTAGAACTACTTGGAAAGCTGAATGTATACTGGAAGGAACGAAAGCAATTGGTTTGTTGATATTGGAATTTGAAGCAAGTGATGATGATAGTGCATGGAATCCTGTGTATTTGAAAGTTACGCGATTAGATTCACACGGAGAGGATGTGATTGAAAAGATGGCTATATTACCTGGGGATTTAAAACTTTCTGAGACAACTTGAAAATTAAATCTGGTTGAAATAAGAACAAATAATCATTGGAGAGTAGTGATTAGCCCGCCAAACGAAGTTTGGATGGGTTATTGCTATCACTTTCGTGTAATCACTTGTTTCAGCCAAAAAAAAATAATAATGGGCTCAGACTATACATTGTGATGAAAGAAACAAACCATACTTTTTAAATTACAATTAATTTATGTACATAGGCTACATACACATACTATATATATAGCACAAAGCATATGCATTTACTATATGCTATATGTTTTTATTGGTTGATACCATCCATTGCAAATAAAATTTAACTTAACACTAGAGAATAGAACAATGCAATAGAATATACATTTCTTTTAAATAAAATAAATAATTTACATCCTTTAAAATGATATATAACGTCTATTTTATTTCCTTGTACGAATCCTTGAACCGTTAAGCTTGGTTTCCAATAAAGAAATTTTGTTGAGCAACAGTTGTGCAACACTTGTTGCGCGACTGTTGCTCAACTTAGATAAATAAATTTCCGATATTGTTGTGTAACAGTTGTGCGCTTGTCGCAGAGATAGAAAAAATCTATCTCTGCAACACTTGCTGCACAACAATTTTGATTTTAGTTAGTGTATAATACTGTAATGTATAATCAGTGTTTGAAATAAGAGCAAATAAGGCGACAAAGCCTGGCCCAGAAATCAATCATCTACAATTGTAAACACTGTATGTATGCAAATCATATTTATGTGCTTCGTTTAACTTTCACTCAGTTTGGCAGGCTACGTTCAATACCATACTTTGATCGATACTACATAAAACCTACAAGCCTAAATCTATGCTCACAATTCACTCCTCCACAGTGTTTATTTATTCTTATTTCGATCGCTGTATGTAACTATCAAGCCTGGAAATAACTGCTGGACATCACTTGTGGAGGAGAGATATTTAGCATACTCAAGAAACACTTCTTCACAGGTGATGTTATATTCAGAACTGAGCTATGTAATATAAATAAAGAAACATGTAAACAGGCTACCCAGTGGGCAAAAACTTGCTCAAAGTCCGCAGTAAAGACGCTCGTTTTTATTACGAACTTTGAGCAAGTTTTTATTCACTAGGTATGTGCAAATATATTTTTGAGGTTGAAGAGTTTGGAAGAAAGAAAATATAAACTTTACGGATCAATTTTTAGTAGGGAATGTCTCAAAAATTTATATAGAAAAGAGTCAACGATCTTGCAATTGATTGGTTTCTCCAGTGCAAGCTCGTTCACTTAACACACTTCTATGCCGATTCCTTTTTATTAAATATAGTCTAAATTAATTAATTAAAAGTTGTAGATGGTCCGTAGTAATACTTTCGACAAATTTTTACCTTTAAAGTTTTTCGGAAATATTGCATATAGATGGTGTAATCATTCCTCCATGCATCCCTGCAAAAGATATATGCAGAATATATTTTAATACTAGCGTGTAGTGCTGTGGAATTTATTTTCATGATTTTAGGTCAAAATTGATAAAATAAATTCCGTGAAGTTTTACTTGATTATTTCGCGGAATCTTTGCATTTTAGAAATATACACTTTATGGTGCTATAGATAAATTCATAAAAGAGGGGTCATTTGTTTAATTCGTACGCATTGGTACAGGCTATATCTATTGTTTTATGATGTCATATACATTATTTAGGGAGGAGGTTACGAAATTCGTGTACATAATGAAATGTATGACCCCTGTACATGTTAGCTATATTTCATATTATTGTGATTAACGCAGTGGGCAAAAACATTTTCAAAGTCCGCAGAAGTTTTTGCCCTCTGGGAAACTACTGTCTGTATAATCTATGAAATTATATTGGGGTACAGTTTGTGAAATATATACACAAAGATATAGAGTTATATAATGACAACGTAATAAATAAAATTTAAGCTGGATTTCCAGTGACGTAATGTAAAAATCCCTTTCGCCGTGATAGTTGACATTTTTAATCTATTCGATGAAAGATTTTACCAAAAGGAGTAAATCTGGTTGCTGAAACGCCATTTTTTTGCTATTTGGAAAATTGCGGCTAACTTGGACACACGTTTTAAATCAAAATTTCGCTCATAGCGAAGATTTTCCCAGGTGTAAAAAAATGTCGAGGGCAGGCGAAACGGTAAGTGAAAATCCAGCTTTATGCTATTTTTTCCTTGAGATACTTAATTAAGAAAATTCCGTTAGGCAAAATATTTGTCAGGCGAAATTTTCATCATCACCCGAAAATTCAGTACTTTAATAAATAAAAGTCTTTTCAAAGGATTTCTTTCTTTCTCGCATTAACCATCCAATATAATTACAAGTGCTTCGTTTTGTTTTCGTCATCTAACAATACTTTCGTTGTTTGTTTGCTTCTGTCCTTGGTTAGATTAGTCATTTCTATCCTATTTTTCAAATTTCTTTGTGCAATTTTAGAGCATTTCCCCCAAATGTTTGGGAAAATTAAGTTGGGCGAAAAATTCTTTGGTGAAAAGTTGTTCCTTAGACAAAAGTCTTCAACGTTGTTCTAGTGCCCTTACTGCTGAACGTTTAAATATATGAGCAAATATTCATTTTGGAGGAGTGACATATTCAATAATGAGAAAGAGAGATGGGGAAGAAGTGCAGGGGTCGAGATTGTATCTGATGTAATTAAGGATAGTTTCCTGTTTTTTTCATAAAATCTTCAAAAAAACTTTTTCTATATTTTTTAAAAGTTCTTTGAAAAATCTATCTGACATATATTTTAGTTTTTTCATATTCCAACTTAAACGGGATAAAATTAAGAATAATTCTTTTTTGGCTCATTAGTTCTGCAGATAGTTTGTGATCCTTTCGCTAATATTATTATTATTATAGAGAAGAAAAGAATGACAATACAGACACCATGGAAATTATTCTGAAAGATCAAACCTTTTGTATTAATTAATTATTTATATCGAGCGAGTTGAAATATTAAAACGCTCGTATCTCGGAATGAAATTGTACGTAATTTTTAACACTAATTTCCTTTCTCTCTCAGAAATATTCGTCTTGTTGTCAAGGTAACAACATTAACGAGTGCCAAAAATTAACGACTTTAAAACGGTACGACATTTTTTTTTAAAATTCATTTTTTGAAAAGTTACAACTCAAAAAGAAAACAGTTTTTATAAAACTAAAATTAAAATAATGGGGGTTGACTTAATGTAAATAGTAAAACCTGATACCGATTTTCAGATTAATTTATGCTGAACACGATGGCGTTGTTTTTTTCGAAAAACGATAAAGAAAAAAATTCCAAAAAAACGATTCCATATTTGGAAAGTTTATTCTTTTAGCTTTCCATTGTTATATAATGTTAGTATTTGATAAAAAAGGAAACGTGGATATTTTAATTTTAAAAAGTCATACAGAAAGACAGGGAACTATCTTTAAGTCCAAAACGAATGAACTTTGAACAAGTTTTTGCACACTGGAAGTTTACTTGACCATGATATACTTTGTTGGAAGAAAATTTCGTAGATTTGTAAAACTGCGATTTTTTTTAATATTCGCTGGATTTAATTTTTCAGGGATGATGAATTTTAAATAGTGAATCTCTATAAAACGGACAAATTTAATCTTTGAGACAAGTTAAGGAGGGGTAAAAAAATGTTTTGTCTACACATTTCGCCTCTGTCTTGGATATTTGGACATAGATATACGAAAAGACTAATTGGTACAAACGTTCGCGATTTTTCGGTATTTTTGCGAAAGTATATAACGCGAAATATTTCAAAACCATCCCTTCGCGAAAGTTTCTCTTCACGAAAAATGTCAACAAAAAAAGCAAAATTCGATGCCTTCCGCGATTTTCTTGATGAAGATGCCATTGAAATAAAATGTTAAACCTTCTTCAAAACATCTTAGTAACTTGTCGTTTGAGTTGAATTTTTTGCCCTTCTCGTGAGAGTTTAGGATTGCAAACTTTTTCGCGAAAGATTTTGCTCGCGAATGTTTGTGCTCTTGATAATGAAGAAGTTCTTTTGAATTGGAGTTTGGCAGCACGCTGCCGCAAAAAAACAACTCAAAATACCATTAAAAAACTCTTCGAACGTTTTATGCCAGTGAGCCAACGACATCTAATCAACGTCGAAAAGAAACGACATTCAGACAAAAGAGCGTTTTAAAATAGCTTCATTCTATACGTATTTCATGATAAGGGTTTTGCTATCAAACGCGGGGGTTTACACATCGGTTTAAATTACAGCATCTTATCGCGATTTTTAAAAAGCAGAAGTCTAGAAAATGAATTTTTTTATTATCTTCTGTTACAAAAAATGTGTCTTGTGTTTCATTTTTCCTACTTTTCTATTGCATCTAAATTCTAATCAAACTGGGATCTACAGTAGTACAATGAACTTAATATGTTATATTTCGAAACTACTGTCAAACACGTTTTATTCATTATGTAACATGCCAGTAGAATGTCTGAAAGAAGATTTCGTGATTGGGAAGAGTTTGAAAATATTGTTTTACTACACTTGCAATGGAAATTTTTATATTTAGAATCAACCTCGTTCCCAGGACTTCTTCTCTCTTGACGTTTAACGTCAAGAGAGAAGAAGCCCTGGGAACGAGGTTGATTTAGAATGAGTTGTTCATTATCTTTTCTTTGCGGACGATATAATCAGAAAAATCTATCGTTTATTTTGTAAGTATGTTTCTTCGTCTTGTTTCTAGAAATTAAGATTTTTTTTTCTGTTATGTTATTTTAAGCTAGCGTTCAATACATTCTGTTATCAAGTGCTTACCCAGCGGGCAAAAACGTGTTCAAAGTCCGTAGTAAAGACGCTAAAACCACGTCATTCGACGTTGTTCTAGCGTAAAAATGTTTTGCCTACATAGCCAAGTATGGCGTGAATAAGGATCTTGATATACCCCAATGATTAAAATAAGAGTAAACAATCACTGTGGAGGAGAGATTTTTGAGAATATTTTCAGGCTATAAATCCTTAAATGTTTGGTTCCGTATAAATCAGGATTATTAGTTTCCTAAAACCTGGTGGTTTGTTGCACCAACATAACCTTGGTTCTTTGAATAGTTGAATTGGATTCTTATAACCTGACGGTTGGCTCCACATAACCTGGTGGTGCTTCCTGGTAACCTGGTTGGTTGGTTAACCTGGCGCATTTTTCACATAGCCGGAACGGTTGGTTTATTACCTGGTTGGTTGGTTTCACATCAGGTGGTTGGCTTCCTAGAACCTACTTGATTGATATCCTTTAATCGGAAAGGTGGTTTTCATGTAGCCTAAATGACTGTTTTCCTATATAACCTCGTTTGTTGTTTTTGTATAGAATCCGGATGGCTTGTTTCCTATAACCTGGTTAGTTGGTTACAAATAACGTGAATGATTGGTTTTCTATCATCACGTTTTTGACTTTACCTGATTGGTTGGTTTTGCATACCCTGAATTATTGGATTTACACAATATGATTCGCTTTCAATAATTTGATTTTGGTGATTTAGTGGACAACAACCTGTTCATAGTCTGCAGTACAGACGCTAGAACAACGTCGTTTCGACTCTTTACTTTTCAAACAATCTGAATGGAATGATCGAATTCAAATAACTTAGATAAAAAGAAAACTTCCTAATAAAAATATAAACAAAAGGAAGCATCTATGTTATTGCATAGTCGCTTCTCAAGAACAAAGATTTCTTTTTAAAAACAAATTTAGACTAGACTAAATACTCGATCGCGTTGCTGGGATTTATATAACCGCAGCTGCGTTTTGTAGAGTTTACTAAAAAAAGAAATGTTTTTCTTATATCACGTAACTATTTCTTGCCTTATTTTTCAGCATTAAAAACTACTGAATATGGATTTGTGTAGCTCCGTATTACTACAGACTGTGTACTGCCACATAGTAATACACAGTCCGTATACGGAGCTACAATCTCTCACGTAAATGTTTGAGACAAGGTGAAATTTGTGCAAAAATTCCGAATTTCAAATTAGGCAAAAA
>JAULBZ010009198.1:0-10185 GCA_032360805.1 Neoturris breviconis | reverse complement strand
TTCACCCAAATAACATGCTAAAATGATAAGGGAGAAGTGTAGACTTAAATATTTTTTGACATTTTAATTTTCTATGAGACTTTGACCATGAACCTTTTTTAGCAGACATTTTGTTGTATTTTGGGAAAGCTCTCTCCTCACTTTTTTGAGATAATAAAAAAATATAAAAAATAATTTTTAACATTTCAACAATTGAAATCTCCATTTTGATTTTGGGAAGCTTCCTTCTTCAATTTTAAAATAAATAATAATGTGTATTAATGTGTATTCACTTTAGGGCTATTTAATTACTATCATGAGTATAAATATTTATAACATTATTAATGACTTATGATTCAAATTAGAAATATGATGACAATACACAATTCAACAGAGGAAGGTTTGTTAATAAAAGAATGAATTGTTTTGATGAATATGTAATCTTCTATTTCATTATTCTTTTTCTTTTAAATTTAAATAACAGATGCTGACAACCACCTTAACATATTTTATCTACTTAATAGATTAAGTTTTAAGTTAAGTGTTAAATGCATTTTATCGGTATTAAATGCATGGTTTCTATATACTTCTATACTACTATATATACATACATTCATACATATACAGACATATACAGACATATATATGTTTGGAGATTGACAAATTAAATACTCATTTTATACAACACTGTGTCTCGTGGCATCAACCAATTATCAAGTGTTCTTTGTAGAGTATTTGATGTTGAATGTTTCCATGTTTATAAAATCATACTACTTATTGTAAAAATAAGGGGCGAATATATGTGTATTATATAGATATATAATTAAAATGAATGATTTTATTAAAGTGCTCGACATGTAGGAGCGAATATATATGTTTGGAGATTGACAGATGTTTATCCTTGATATGAAATCTCACTACTCTCCTCCACAGTGATTTGACATAATTTTACCTTGAAAAGTGTGTTCCAATTGTTTATTTGACATGAAACTCTACCATCTTAATAAAGACATATCTCAAACACTGTATAGTGTGTGTATGCAAATCATATTTACTTGCTTAGGTTTAACCTTCAGTTGGTTTGGTGGGCTACTTTGAATACCATACCTTTGATTCATTTTTTAGAAGAAAACCGGCTGTGCACAAAGTCTTTAACTTTATTAGAGGGGGTGGCAAATTTCTAAACTAAAGAAAACTTGCGTACTTTACTATCGCTATTTCATGGTTTGCGTAGCTGGCAATTGGTTAGGGACTAGTTAATTTATTCTAATTGTTGTAGATTTTCTAAAGGTTATTAAGCGAGGGGGTTGGAAAAAATTGATAAACTGATAAGCGTCCCCCCCTCCATAAGTGAACTTATGTTGGGAGTTATATGGTAGTACCATGCAAGTTTTCATGCATTTGTGGTTTGTGATATTTCCCTGGGCGAAATCCATCCCACTCCGTCCCATGTTCACCGGCCTTAAACAAGTTTAGAGAGAACAATGTTCTTTTTAGTGCATTACATAATAATCGTTTATACCACTCTTGATAAAGTAATAAAGTGAGAGTAAAAAAATTAAAAATCGAGGTTTTAATTAATATTCTATCTGCTTATAGCTAGTCCGATAATACTGTAATGCATCGATTTAGCCTTCAACCACGAAGACCCCCCCCCCCCCCCTCTCTCTATCAATTACGCCCCCACGCTAGGCAAAATTTTGGGCCCACGCCCTCAAATAAACCCCATGGTGAGTTTTTCGATTTGTAACAACACAACATATAGAAAATTTCACACGAACCTTAATGCATTGTTTTACTATGTTATATACTACACCCTTAACGTACAATAGACTTAGATACACATGCATATACTGCGGGAAAGACTTCTAAGATTTCTACTCTGTTGTTATCAGTTACAACACAACACAGGAGAATCACATGCTACATACAGCTGTCAGTACAATTAAGCATAAACTATCTTTTAACATTTCTTGTGAGTGGCTTATATGAGTTTACGCAGCACGCTATCAATAAAAAGTTCTCTATGTTCTTGTGAATGAAAGGCATTAAAACAGTTTCTGAATAAAATATAACATGTTATCGATGATAACTTTGAGGGTTTTTTTGGACGACAAGAATAAAAATTGAGTTTTTGTGTTAATAAATAATTTTTACCGTGTCTCAATCGCAGAAATTAATTTCGCATAATTTTAGAGAGATCGGTTAATCACAAAAACCAATTCCCCGCAGAATGAATGGAAAATCAATAATCGGAGAAAAAAATCAGCATATTATCGTAAAACAGGGTCCTTCAATCGCAGAAATGAATTCCTCAGAAATTTGTTCCCCTAAAAAATTCTTCACTTGGTCTCTACTTCATCTTTACTTTCATAGATTTAAAGTGGAAAATATGAGCTTCAGTTTGGTTTCCGGACTAGAGATGTGTTGATGATTAGTAGGTTCGGGTGCTGAGTTTCATTAAAAGTATTCGCTATATATCCATGCTCAACATGATTATTAAAGTTACTGGAGTGTATGATTAAAGACTTAATTACCTGTGATATCTGTCTGATTAAATGAGAAAATCGATGCTTCATTGCACAATTAAAAAAACAGCATCCGCAATCAGAAACATCGACAAAAATACGGTTCCAAAGTAAAAGACGTTTATGACACCAATTATGCATTAAAACTGAAAAAAGAAAACATGTCAGACGAAGAAAAAGCACCTCTGGTGTCATCTGATGTACTTGCAGAAGTATCAGATGGTGGAAGCGAGCAACAACAAGTGGTTACTTCACCGGGTAACACTGAAGAAGGGGAGATTATTGAACCTGCAGATGAACTTACAACCGTAAGTGAAACCTTTTGGAATATATGCAATACAATCCAAGGATTACCAATCCTTGCAATACCTTACACATTCAAATCAGGTGGATGGTGGTCCCTACTAACGCTCCTCATCATAGCAGTCGCATCAAATTACACGAGCATAATTTTAGTGAAAAGTTTATATGAAGTCAGAGATGGAATTAAAGTGCGCGTCCGTAGCAGTTATTTAGAAATCGGACAGGCATTTTGGAAAGGGGGAGGGAAAACATTAGTATTAATAACTATGGTGATTGAGCTGGTTTTTGTTTCAACCATGTATCCAATTTTAGTTGGAGCTATGTTTTCAAAATCGTTTCCAGATGCAAATATACCTATATGGGCGTGGACCATGATAGGGGGTGTAGCTTTGTTACCGAACACCTTATTAAAGAATCTATCACAGGTTGCTTTTACTAGTATAATAACAGTGGTAAGTGCTATGATTATATTTATCAGTATAATGATATATAGTTTCACACGTCTTTCAGAATGGAACATTCAAAATATGAATAACTTTGAAGCGCAAGAGTTTCCTGCAGCTTTAGGAATACTTGTGGCGTGTTATTTAGCGCAACCATTTGTGCCGTTTATTGAAAGTACAATGAAAAAACCGGAAAAATTTACTTCCACGTTAAATTATTCCTTTATTGCCATGACAATAGTAAACGTAATAATTGGATTTATTGCTGACGTCACATTTTATCCAGATACTGACGAAGTCGTCACGAACAATTTACCTCAAGGATTATTTCGACAAATTGTCAATGCAATGGCGGCAATATTGGCATTTACATCGTACACATTACCTATGTTCACCAGTTTCGATATTATTGAGAACTCTGGTTTGCCGTGTATACCAATCGGTTTTGGTGATAAGATTTACAAGTGTCCGGTCCAAACACTGCGCTTAAGTTTGGTTATGTTAACAATTCTAATGGCTGCATTTATACCCAAATTTACGTACTTGCTAGCGTTCATTGGAAGTATAACAGGCATTACGTTGGAATTTATATTCCCCGCATTATTTCATATGAAAATATATTGCGCTCATTTGAAATGGTATGAGTTTGGCCTGGATATACTCATTGTGTTTATTGGAACAATGAGTATGACAATATCGTTAATTGTGTCCTGGATATCTATGTATAGTTGCTTTGTTTATAAAACCTGCTGAACCTTCTTTCAAACTATCGGGAAAGTGACGTTATTTCAAAGTAAAAAAAACGTTGGTTTGACGTCAGAGCGTTGAAAAAGCGTCACTTGCCGGCAGGACAATTTGGCATTTCATGATTGGATTGTTTAAAATAAGTGAATATTTGATAAATATTATAGACTATAGAATATAATGTTACAGAATTATATAGGATATTATAGAATATTAGGAGGCATGACTTAAACGATGAGCAAGACCATTTGTATATAGCGTGTATATTTGTACAATAGTATCTCACTACCTATAAATATTGTTCCGTTTGTCCAAGGTATGTCTGCTGAGATATACTGTGTATTACACCGTGTTTTCTCTATGCCCTGGGCGTTTATTAAATTTTCGAATTTGCGGGGGGAGGGGGGAGGAGGGGTGGGGGCGTTTATCAGTATTTCAAAATAAATCTTTCGAGGCTGTGGAATTAGTGTGGTGGCAGTCTACTCCAATCTAAAATTGCCGTACATCAGATCATATATATGATCAGATGACGGCCGCTTAAATTTGATTCGCGCAGGAATAGCGCGAGCTGGTATAAATAGGGTTAAATATACTTTGGCAGAAAATGACCTTAGAAACCGCATGTTTTAAGTCTTTCAACTTGGTGAGTGGGTTTGTTGACGTTGCTATATGTCGGATCAGCATAAATTAAATTTATTTATGAGTTATTGTCATTTGTATTTTTGTTACTTAAATTAATAAGGATTTAATAGGCAATTTGAAAGTTACAAGTTCGAAGACTTAACCCTATTCAGGCCGGGGGGGGGCACAAAGTGCCCCTCCTGATAAACTTTTGTACATAACTTTTGAATGAATGGCTTATATGAATACAAATTTTGGGAGTTTTCCTACAATTTATCTAGTAATCTTCTTATTTTTGCTTGAAAATCATTTTGGTATATAGTTTGCAAAAATAAAAATCACATTAAAATATTTTTTTCTGCACCACTTGTTTTCCAGTTATGACGTCATCGTTAGTAATGACGTCATCAAAAAAATTATTTCGCTAAAATGTTAATTAAGGGTTTACCTAACTTTCGGGAAAGTTTCAACGCTACAACATGGCTCCATCAAAAGTTATGAATGGGGGGGGGGGGGGCACTTTGTGCCCTCCCGGCTATTCAGAGCTCCAAAAAGCCCGGCCTGAATAGGGTTAAAACATGTGGTTGTTAAGGTCATTTTTTGCCACAATGTATTTAAGGTCTCAGTTGCTATGGGTTCTGCACCTCAAATAGTTGATATTTTTGAAAAAAAAAGTTTAAATGTTCCTCATAAAATAGAGTAGCATTTATTCAATTTTCGACTTATTTGGGGATGCGTTTATTGTTGGGAGCATTTACTAGAGTTTATTAAAAAAATCCACACCGAGGGGGCGTTTAAAAATATTTTAAAGAGCGTGGACGTTTAATGGAGGAATTGCGGTACTTTCTAATATTTGTACGCATGTCTCTAACTTTCTGCTAATATCAACGACCAAAAACTCGTATATAGTGTTAAAATTGCAAGAATTCAATTGCGAGAGAAAACATTTTGCAGAGGAGTAACTTTCACTGTTAAACTTTAAAAATTGAAAACTGTGAAATGGAATGAATCATGACGTCAATATTTACCAAAGGAATGTCTTATTTTAGCTTTCACAGCGAATTTTCAGCTAGTGTAAATCAACCTTTACAAACAATGACGCAGATTAAAGAAACGGATGTGTCAATCCTACAAACAAATATTCATCAAACTGCATTCAGACTTCTCACTTAGTCAATCTTCAAAACATAAAAACTGGCGCCGATACCTACAATAACTAAGTAAACGTATACGCTTGCGAAATGTGTCAATGCTTCACAAAGTCTAAAAATTTTCCACCTAAAATCTTCTTAATAATCTTAATTCTTATAAACAATGTTCTTATTAATAAAAAATACGTGTAGTGCAGATGAAATATTTCAACTATTTTGTTTCGAGATGTCGTCATTGGAAAGGCTTCCGTAACTTCGAAAGTTATAGTAATGAAAGATAACTCTAACAAATGTTGGAAATGCATATTATCACAACAAAATTCAAGGGCCTTCACGAAGTACTTTTTTTTTTTTTTTGGATAAAACTTTCGCAAAAATACCCAAGAACTATAGAAAATATGTAATATTTACTTTCAGCGATAAATCTTGCAGACTTGTATCAATCACATCAGCTTTTGCGGTAAACACGTTAATGTCGGTATTAATAACATTGGAAATTTACGAGTTTCGACAATTGTCACATAATAAAGATTAGGTAGCCAATTGGTCCAATCTGGTCAGGTGACACCTAAACAATGTCATGCAGCTTTAGTCAAATATTTTAAGTAAGAATCCTCTCCTTCTATTATTACAGTATATGTAGAGTATATACCCAATCAAACAACCACGCATTTTGGTCACGTGATTATTTCAATTTCCCTGTTGTTGAATTTTCGAATTAGTTTCGGGATAATTCGTACCCTTTTCTGAAATTTTTTATTATCTAAAATGTTGGATAAAGATTCTCTGGACAAAGTGGGATTTTTGCAAAAATTCAAAATTTCAACTTAGAGAAATGTTTATACTTTTGATTAGCAAGACAAATTCAGTTTTAGATAGGTACAAAATTTCCGAGTTTTTTAGTGAAAATTTTGCAAAATACCAAAATCTTGGTCCGAAAATCTGGAAAAAAATCCGTTTTTTTAAAAATCCGAAAAATTGAAGAAAACGGATTATTCGTGTGACCAAACTTGGCAGAAACATTTATTTTATGATGTCAAGTAACTTGACCAAGTTTTATGCTACAAGCATTACCCAAACAGAAGTCAAAAACGAATTGATGATTTGCAAAGGATTTCCCACTTTAAAATATGTGGTTTCAGGTCTGATCCAGAAACAATGATTAGAAGATGATATGAAGCTCGGATCTTCAGCATATGTGTGTTATAGAATTTTACTAAATGTTGGAAAGTTTCAGCACGATGACTATAGTGGTTAAAAAGTTATACAGCACAATATGGTAGGGGCGGATTCCGCCCCCCTCCCACCAGTACTAATTATTTTCGCAAGGTCATTTTTCCCTGCATTTTGTGAGACATATTTTCGCGAATGAGCGATATTGTGATATATTTTGCGAGTACTTATTGACATCACGTATATTAATTATTTGGACACAAATTAAAAAAAAAAATTAAAAAGAAAAGGACTAATTTTCACGAATCAAGTCGAAATTTACAAATTCGCGAAAATTAATGCTCTTAGGTACACAGAAAATTACTATAGCCATTTCAACTTGTTCCATTTTTCACTAGAAACATACTGCTTCGCTATTCGTTTTTGTGCCATTCGAAAAATTCTTAATTAAAATATCGACAAAAGGAGACCCAAGTATGAATGCCCCTTTTTTAAGAAAAATTGATTTTGATGTTGGTTCAGAAATGTTATTGTGTTAGATATGCAGTCCTGATTTTAAACAAACACGTACCTTATAGCAAAATATCAGTCATCAGTTCATAGACTTCAAAAATGTGTTTAATATGGCAGCCTTGTTTGGCCAAACGTTCCCACTTTTGGATAAAAGATTCGTTGTTTCGACACTTTTTTTAAACGCCGAATATTTATTTGCCATTGTGAAAATTTGGCTAATAAGGTGATTACTGTGTACCTTGGGTTGGACAGGTCAGAATTATATAAGGAACATTATAAAGGGACAACAATATCAAAGTATCTACATCTCTGTATGAAAAACGAACAAATAAAAAACAAGAAAAGGAAAGAAAAATAATTACATTCAAATATATATAAGATCGAAAATATTTCCTAACTTTTATATAAATATATATTGGTTTTTTGAAATGCACGTTTGTCGGCCTGCTTTCATTTTTAAAGTATATAGCCTGGATGTCACACCTATTCAAATTTGTGAGACTTATATCATGGCATATGAAATCAAATATGAAAGTATTAGACATCCAGACTGAAGATCAGAAAAATCTCGGTTTCCCATTAAAACTAATTTCTCCTCTCATTGCTTCTTCTTCATCTCTTTTCTCTTTCATTCTTCTGTTCTGATACCATATTTTAATATGTTTTTCAGTTAATGTTAAACTTTTTGCAAGTTCTATCCTCCGTGCTCTCGATATATACCTACTGAATCGATATTCTTTCTCTAGTTCAAGTTGTTGTGCTCTGGTATATGTGGTACGACTGCGTTTTTTTACTTTTGCTGATTGCCATGATTTAGGTGGCTTTTCGTCTTTTGTTTTCTCTGAAATTAGAAAAAATACGTAAGTATTGTAAGAATGATTAACCGATATGCGTCTCCGTGAAATGATGATGAAAACAACAGTAATCAATGTAAGAATCATTATATTTAAACTTCATAAATTTATACTTCACTTCATGTTTCATATGTTCTTAATATTTTTGATGAGAATACATAAATCATAGATAAATCATGGAATGCGATGAGATTGATGACGTGGAGATCATTTTATTTACGTCTAACGTTAAGGTTGATTTCCACTAGGCGAAGAACTCACTGCGATAACCAAAAGAAGACATTCCATTAAGGCTGAAATGATCATTTAAAAATGACTGTGTATTTCATGAAAAAATGAAGAAAAGTACCGGTCATTTCAAATGATCATTTTAAAATGATGAACTTTGAATAGAAAATTCTAGACTATCGTTTTCCTCGAATTCTTATGGCGGCAATTCGTTTAATAGTTTATACAAAATACAAAAGAAGATTTTTAAATGATTCGTGTAGTCAGGTATTCACATCATTTTAAACAAAGAAACAAAATGATCATTTTAAAATGATCGTGTATTTCAGCCTTTAGTAAAAATTGATGTCCCGCAACATATGTCTTCTTTTAGCATTCGCAGCGAACTTTTTATCCAGCCTAGTAAGTATTAAATTTAACAGTACACTTTTTTTATATGAGAGACTCGTTTAACCTTTAACTACGATCTTTGAAAATTAAGAAACTTTTAATACTGCAAATATTTCAAGGATAAGAAACTTTTCTCTTGTCATAAGTGACTAATTGGGTGTGTAGGTTTAGCCGTTTACAAATAGCATATACAAAGAAATGCGTTGGAGAGTCAAATATACGTTAAGCCTAAAAAATAAGTGTTTTGGTGTCCAAAATAAGAAACTTTCAGTACTACATTCTTCGCCAGGTTTTTTATAAACTTGCATACTATAACAACAAGGAACTTTATGTTTTCAAATATTTCAAAAGTTTTTTTGTTTTTTAATTTCCCACTTAAATCATTTGAAGTTAATTGTTTTTCTAATTCTTATGTAAAAACGTGTAACAATCATAAGTCCATCCAAACTTTGTTGAGGAGGCTAAAATAAATGAAGGTGTTCTACAACAAAAGTAGCTACTGTTTTAGAAAAGTCTTACTCAGCTGGAAAAACTAACTGTTCTTACACTTGATTCTTCTCTAGCTAGGAAAACTAACTGTTCTGAGATACACGCGTAGGCTAGTAAAAATACTGAAATGGAGATCAGCTAGAGAATAAGAACACCTATTTTTCAGAACACCTCCCATTGGCTGCTTCTGTGTTTTAGGGGCGAAAAGTTGTTCGGGGGTTTCTACTGTGATTTTCTCGTTGTTTTGTTGTCTCAACCTGCAACAAAATTATCATTACCTCATAAAGAAGTCTAATGCCAAAATGTCCATATTTTTTATGTAAAGTCAATATTTTCTTCTAATTAACAAATGTATCAATGAATGTGAACAGACAGACGCTTTTTAAATTTTTGAAAAATCTGTTTCCATTCTTGAGATAATATAGCTCTATGATTGGTTAACTACAATAAGAAAAATATATTATCAGCAGGATACGTAATTATACATATTCGTACATAAACAAACAAGAAAATTTATAGACAAAAAGAATAGAAATAGTTATGTTACATAACTAGTGCGATTTTGAACCAAGTTCGTCAAGGTTCAGATCGCAGTTTTGATGCATACTCGGTTCGATTCCACAATGCTTTGCGAACACAACTCTCCGTGCATGTTTTATTTTGTATTCTTTAAACTGTAAGCATATATATTTTTAAAATTATTGGGACGTCTTCTAGAATCAGTTTACCGTACATTTTCAAGCATTATTATATTAAAGTAGGGCTTAAA
>JAULBZ010009196.1:0-10186 GCA_032360805.1 Neoturris breviconis | reverse complement strand
GTTGCCAGTACAAAAGGTGATCTATCTAAGGTAAAATTTCTTGACCAATAAATTTGGTCTACCCATCTAGATGCAGCGGTAGTACCAAAGCCATGGTTTTTAACCGACCATCTAACTTTAATCTGTAGCCCTAAAAGAAGAGATTTTAAAAACTGTGATATATCTTCCGAAATAGTTTATGAAGTGCTATAATTTTTGGTACCAACATTGTACTCTAATTTCTAGATCACTTACAAAACCGACTTAATTTTTAGTAATATTTGAAATTCTCTATTAGAGGAGCATAATAAAACTTGCTGTTATGCACATGTTGATAAGTGCTATTCCTGTGCAAGTTATATTATGCTCCTCTAATAGAGAATTTCAAATATTACTGAAAATTAAGTAGGTTTTGTAAGTGATCTAGAAATTAGAGTACACTGTTGGTACCACAAATAATATCACTTCATAAGTGATATTCCTTCTATACAAGATCTAACACTTCTTTTGGAATCCAAGCAATTTCTGTATACTGTACATTTAACTACAGTACCCAACAACTTTCTTTTACATTTTCAGTATTCAAAATAAGAGGAAATAATCACTGTTGAAGAGAAATTTGCTGTGAAAGTAACATAAAAAAAAATTATTATTCAGGAGGTTATTTTCTTCCATATTTTAAAAATCTGAATCATACTTTTGTGACTTTTTGCCCCCTGAATCTTCTAATACCTTCCCATGAATTAACAAATTTCAGGGGGTACCTGCATGGAGATATAATAAGTGGGAGGGACCATATTTTGTAAAAAAATAAATATATCATAAATTAAGGGGGGGGGGGGGGGTAATAACTTTTTTTAGGTTATGGCAGGGGGGAGGAGAGGGATGGTAGTTTTATTGAGATGTGTTGAAATAATTTCCAGAGAGTAATGGAAAAAGATTTATTTCCAACTTTAGTCTATTTCCATATTATACCGACTAAACTACGTTAATTTTTCTATAGGTGGCCTGTATTCATCAGATATTTTCAAGTACAAATCTAAAACACAACTTTCATCTTGTCTTTTCGATTCTGGTATAAGGCATGCTTTTCAGAACAGCTCGTTTTCATAGCTGAATAAGAATCTCAGTAGCTATATGAACAGTTGGTTTTTCCAGCTATATAATGCTTTCCTGATAAATTATTTTCACTGGGCAAAATAAAGACGAATACGGCGTTATACGGGTCACAGTTCGAATATCGAGTTATACGGGTCCGTATTCAGTAGTCTTTCACGCTGTGTATACTACCCTCAAACAGCTTCTACATGACCATGTTCAGATTCTGTTTATTTATAAGAAAATATTTTAGAGTAAGTACAGTACCCAGAGGGCAAAAAAGAACATAAAATCCTAATGTCATGTAAAATTTTGGGTGTTTTCCTTGATATGAAATTTCACTACTCTCCTCCACAGTGGCCTGACATAATTTTAACTTGAAAAATGTGTTTCAATTGTTTATTTGACCTGAAACTCTATCATAATTAAGACATATTTCAAACACTGTATAATGTGTGTATGCAAATCATATTTATGTGCTTAGGTTTAATTTTCACTTAGTTTGGTGGGTTACGTTAATACCGTACCTTTTGATTATAAAAAGTTAAGGTTTTTGATGATTCTAGGAAAACCAGGCAAAACCAGGGAAAATTCTTGAAGAAGGAAACAGAGTTTATCCGTATATCATGCTAATGAACTCTATATTTTTTTAATTTAATCACGATTCGCTATAGTTACAACGATAATTTATGTCCACGAGCGTCTGGTTTTTTCAATGTTTTTGAAATAGCACCTCCTCTAGTATAAACATCAATTTCCCAAACAAATTACTTTTATATAGTTAGAAAATACATAGAAAATCCTAGTAGAGTAGAGAAATAGAAACATGACTCTTTCTTCTTTAAAAGTGGTGGAATGGGGCTTCTTTTACAGATAACACATAAAGTCACTTCACAGGCTGCCTTCTTGCCTTCTTTCAGAGGATGTAAGTGAATATGTTTGGATATACATTTAAAACACCAATTTGTGGTTTCCAGTGATGACCAGTAGTGAATTTGTTAGAAGCTATCTATCAAAACCACATATGGTGTTTTCAAGGTATACCCAAAACATAAGGAGGGAATTTTTAAAGGAAATGTAAACAAACAATGCTCTATTGGTGTGTATAAACAGAATAACTACAAAAAGGTGATCAATGCCTAAAAATAAAATAGTTAACTATACACAATGCTCTCACAGCATTTTATTTCTTCTGCAAAGCTGTGGGGAACATTATGCACAGATAACATGAATAATTTATCTAATAAATTCCTCTTGCAGTGATTACATACTCTTATTTCAAACAACTAGACGAGTTATCATCAAGTTACCATACGAGTTGCCGTTGTGTTTTGGCATATTTTAGCTGGAAATAGACGAGTTACGGTACAAAGGTCATAAAAAAAGAAAAGAAAATGACGGTAACTCGTAGTAACTTGTTCTGTTATAGGCAAAAAATAGTAAAAAAATTGTAAAAGGGAATGGTAACTCGTCGGTAGCTCGTGCTGTGCAGACATTTATGATGTTGCACTAATACAGAAAATCGACATTGCAGGTAGGGAGAGGGGGAAATCTTTAGAATTTTGTCGACGTCCACGATTGTAATTTATACTCGTTTTTTAAAAATAAAAATGTGAAATTTGTATGACAACTGGTAATAGGTAACAACACATATCTGTGTTACATTCATTCATTCATTTAGTTATGTTTTTCTTTTTCAATTTTCCAAAAAAAAATAGCTAAGCGCCTCCCTCGAATATGCGCCCCCTAAAACTGAAATACGGTAGCAAAGAAGACTATATATATATAATCCAGAGGTCGCCGGTTCAAATCCGACTCAGTCCACTATTATTTCTGCAACCTCGTTCCCAGGGCTGCTCACTTGACGAAACGTCAAGAGAAAAGAAGCCCTGGGAACGAGGTTGTTATTTCTGCACACAGAAAAAGTACTTCCAAAACGTGCGATTAACTTATATATAAATATTTCCGCCATTCCGATTGTGACTAACTCATATACATGTGATTAACTTATATATATTATATATATATATTTCCAAAGCCATTCCGATTGTGCCTAATTCTTATACGGGTGATGAAATGCACGGTCTGATGTAAAGGATTTATGTGTGTGCAGTAATAATAGTAACAGTAGGCGGGTTTAAACCGCCAAGTTTCTTAATCCGATAGTATCGATATCCTCCCGTCCCCTCCCTGCCCCTTTAATAAATTTGCAGAACTTCAACCCACCACCTGCTCTCCCACCCCGCTTATTTCATACTGCCGAGCGGAAGTCTTA
Organism: Neoturris breviconis; assembly: GCA_032360805.1. Taxonomy (NCBI): domain Eukaryota; kingdom Metazoa; phylum Cnidaria; class Hydrozoa; order Anthoathecata; family Pandeidae; genus Neoturris; species Neoturris breviconis. The sequence goes on along the minus strand of JAULBZ010009196.1, from coordinate 6,834 downwards.
GATTTTTCTTGGTCCGTATCAACTTGGTGACAAAAGTTCGAAATGGTAGGCTAGTGAAACTAAATGTTGTAGAAAACATCTGAACTATTCTTAAAATAATTAACGGAATGAGTGAGTGAGTCTTTACTGCTGACTTTAATTAATTTTCATAATACTTTGGTAATGTACCTAGTGGTTAAAAACTTGTTCAAAGTCCGCTGTAAAGACGCTAGAACAACGTCAATGATGGTGTTCTAGCGTCTTTACTGCTGACTTTGAACAAGTTTTTGGATAAACATTATGAATATCAGGAGGATATCACTGGCAGGAAATAGTTAAGGCTGATTTACACTAGGCGAAATATATCCCTGCAAAAGTCAAAAGAAGACATTCCATTGATAAAAATTGACTAATGGAATGTCTTCTTTTTCGCTTTTATAGCGCAATAAGAATTCGTTGTGACATTTAGTTATTCCAGCAAATAAGTTTTCCTACTTTCAACTTGAACCATTCACTAGAACCACCTGTATCACCTGCAATAAGTGCTTTTAGAGGTAAGAGATGTTTTTCAGTGTATGAGCCTTGATCTTCCAATGTCAAGCTTGGTGTTGTACTATCGCAGTTGCAATGTCTTGTTGGCGACTTGCATGTTCCAGTAGTTCCACATCCACAATATGCAGTTTTGTTTCCTCCAGCCCAATATGGAATGGTGTTATTGTTACGATCTATTGCACCAATACATTGATTTTTATTAAATGAATATGCTTGCGCATCTCGACATGTTACCTTAGCATACTGACTGCAACGCATTGATAGATCGACTAAAGCTATTAAGACAGCATTACTGATCACATCATCGGCATTGGATGTACCATGATATACGATTTCACCGTAGTAACTTGCTGGACATGCTTCATATCCTGATATATGACGAACGGCTTCATAATTATGAGACACTTCTGTAACATAATCGCTTTCATTTTTATAGCATGCAACATTAAATGATTGTAACCCGATGATTGGTTTAATCGTGTAATTATTTGCTACGTTTCCATGATGCGTAAGAGCTGATTTACAGTTTGGATACACATCATCTGCAATAGAAACTTAAAAACAATTTATTAATAAGCGCTCTATCTGGTGCCCGATTTCCATTACAGCGTATTTAGTCACAGCGGTCACCCAGTAGGCAGTGCGCAGTAAAAACGTTGAATATGTTGTTTTGGCGTGTTTACTGCAGTCTTTGAACAAGTTTTTCGTTTTTCGTTTTTGGGTAGACGTAGATAGGGAACACTAAAAGTTAACCAGGCTTCCAACATTCAAAACTCCGAAAACGCAGCCGCAGCGACCAAATTTATTATTTATATGCTTATACACAGCGCATGCCCAGATCTGGTCCCTAGTCACTACGTTCCAGAACGCTGTAATGGAAAACGGGCTTTAGATAAGCGCCTCTACCGAATGTCCCTCTTTAGATATTTTTTTAATAATCATGTAATTTAGCTAGATATTTTGTGCTCCATGTAGTCAACCTCGTTCCCAGGGCTTCTTGCCTTTTTGAACCAAAGGAGCGTATTCGAAAAGGCAAGAAGACATGGGAACGAGGTTGCCATGTAGTTAAGGACGTTTTTTAAGGGTTTTTTTATGGAGGAAATATTAAGACTAATATACGAATTTAAGTACTTAGAGTGTATAAATGTACAACTTATATGAACTGAAAATAGTATAATTAATCAAATGAAACAATTATTTTCTCGAAAATATGACGTCTTTTTTGAAATTACGTCAGTTTTAATTAAAAAATACGGATTTTGGATTTTCGCTTAATGGGGACAAATTTTATTGATGTCGCAGTCTAAAATGTCTCTATATGTGCAGAATTATCACTGTTAAAACAAATTTTGGACTGATCCCACTTCGCATTCGAGAAAACGATGCTAAAAAGCTTCAAAATTAAGTAATACCTTACGTCAAGGATGTGTCTCCATTGAGGGAAAATCCAAAAACTGTATTTTTGAACAATAAGTGGGTTATTCTAAATTTTTTTGCCAAAGTGTTTGTTTCAAGTTTCAAGTTTTTAGAATTAGCGGTTCGGGAAACAATGGTCGCAGGTACTTTATGCCCTCCCCCTTTCCCCATGGTTTCGAAACGAAAAAAGCCCATGGTTAATAGGGTTAAGCCTTAGGACTTAGTATCTTAGGTCGTTTTGCAAACCCGACAAACCTTATTGCTCCAAGCAGCTTAGTACCTAGACTCTCGGTTAAACTTAAAAATTTAAGGATTTTGGTCTAAAAGTTGAAATTCCGAATTTTTGCACGAATTTAAATTTTTCTTAAATATTTATGATTGTAGATGGCAAATATTAAGGATTGCATATATACAGGGTGAGCAGAGAAAAGAAACAAATATGCAAAATATTAGAAGTACAGTAAAGGATATGTGACGTCCCTTTCAACCAATGTACCAATGATATATGGTAAAAAAAAAACGTATCACAAACTAAAACAATGCCCTAACAAATGAATGCTATATTTATACTAGTTCTCTTCTTTTCGTCAATCCTCCAACAACGAATCAGACTTCGCTGATTTCATTTGTTTCCGTCCATAATGTTTATTACTGTCCTATTTTTACAAGAAACACATTATCAACGAAAGGTTTACAGGTTAGGCTGAACATTTTTGTGTCAATAAACGTGAATGTAAACTATTTTTGTTTTGATCAGGGTAAATATAGATTCGAACTTTAAAGTTGTAAATCCAACCTCGTTCACAAGGTTTCTTCTCTCTTGACGTGAAGCCCTGGGAACGAGGTTGTTGTAAATCGTAAAAGAACTTACAATCACAATATAATCTAACTGACTGTATCCAGTAATATCCATTCTCTAATAAAGGTTGATCATCTATCAATTGTTTACATGATGTTGCAGATTGTTCTTTTGAACTTCCAGGACCTAGTAATAAATTGTCATGAATATCACCAACCTCGTTCCCGGGGCTTCTTCTCTCATGCCGTTACGTTAAGAGAGAAGAAGCCATGGGAACGAGGTTGGAATATCACAGCGTAAGGATTAATTTCCATTACGCGAAAAATTTCAAAAGAAGACATTCTATTGGTCCGTCACACTTCGTATGATGGTCAATTTCTATCAATAGAATGTCTTCAAAATCTTTTATGCTGATCTCTATTTATTATCTCTCTCCAAAAATCCGGTCCGCAAAGTTTCATTCACCAACCGGTAAATATAAACCAAATCTTTTTCAGTTAACGAAGACTAAAGGTTGGATAAAATCAAAATGAAATATATTATTACAAATAATGGTTTATTAGATTTCTGCTGATCAAGCAAACGCTCTTCATAGCCTGTTTCCTTATTTGACGGACATCTTTCGTAGATGTAAGCTCTTATGGAGATTTCACGTGTGTATGGATCGACCTTTACGATGAACTGTCTATACAGCGAACACTCCATGTGCGTAGTACTAGAAGAATTATGTTATCTTTCTATAAGACGGACCTCTATCTACCCTGCCGACACACGACGTTGTAACAACGTCGTATCAACGTCATAACCACGTCGTGTGCTCACTGGGTAAGATGAACAATTTCTTTTTGCACTGAACGTGTCCACTTTATAGAAATTCCATTGTATAGATATATATAGCTAGCTCGAACCTCCATGGAAATGATTGTTTAGCTTGAGTTAACCGAAGTTCTCGATAACTCCAAGTTGAATGGAATTTATGCCATCATTCGAGTTTTTATGTACGTTAAACAGATGGGGGGAGGGAGGGGGGGTGGAGGTAAAAACTTCCCCAATATCAAAATTTGAACAAAAATTCAAATTATCTCCACATCTTTTTTGTCTTAATTTGCCGACAAGGATATAATAGTTTAACAAGCTGGAATTAAAATATAGACACTGATGTAGACATTATTTACCTGTGTATTGGTTGCATCTTTCGCCTGTAAAATGTTCGTGTGCGCATGTACATTTGAAACCTGGTGATTCACAAATATCTTCACAGCGATGCTTCTTGCATGGTGATAAACTGTTACATACTTCTCCAATCTAATATACAACGTAAAAAATATTACACCAAAAGAGGTTTCGATACACGCACCCACAACAGACAGAATGACCATACATTGTTTCGAAAATCGAAGGTCGATCCTTAAAAAAATACAATTTAAACCTCGATTTAACTGTTTTCCCATTCATTGGAAACTGCCAACTGTCCGACGTCAGATTCGTATTATTTAAAGATTGCATTCTGCACGAGGTTACTCAAAAATATGTGTTGACTGCTGCAAAGTAGAAACTTGTTGCAATGTAATATCTTCCTTTTTGTGCAGTCCCTGCACAAAGAGGCAGGAATTGCATGGCAATAAGTTTCTATCTTGAGCAGCCAATGCCTCGTTTTCATGTATTTTTGAATTATTTATTGACAATAAACGTTAATTTCCACTAGGTAAAAATTCGGCGCGAAAACTAAAGGACGATATTGGTATTCCATTAGTGGTAGAAAATTAACGTCATCTCACGCGGCTCTCCGCATTTAAAAAAGGCAAGAAGATGACCATACTTTTAGCCATATGGTTCAACAATACACATACCTGATTATTTTGTGGATCCGTTTCATAATGTGTCCATCCAGCTTGTTTTGTAGGATTTACATCATCAAATGAAGCCACATCTATCAATTCACATGTTCCTGAAGATTTTTCATAATTTATTGTTTTGCATCGTTTCTCTGTCATACATCCTGCGATACATTTATATATAGCTGTGTTTGTTATGGTTGAAATAGGTTTTATTGCGAGCTTCATATTTTGCATGACAATTGAAAAATCCGCATCAAACTTGTTACAGTATTCATGTCGAAGTATCTTCCCATCAATCCAGTTAAGAAATAATGGAAATAAAAGAGTAATCACAAAACACCTGAAAGAAAAGAATAACAATGCGACCAATACGTTTATAAGCTTATCAACCTCGTTCCCTGGGAACGAGGTTGTAAGCTTATAACAAACTATCAGAAAAGGGTTCCACAGAAATAAACGGTACCTTATAAGGATATATTTCAAGAGAGTAGATTTTCGCATGTGTAAATACTCGCAAGATTAAAATCTTTATATAATAAACATTTCGCGAGGATTAGCTAAATGTCGCGAATGGCAAAGATAGCAAAAGATAATGTATTGTTTTATTTAGCTCTGTTTTTATAAGCAAATAATAACCAGGGAAATCTTCTTTTTACAACAAACTATGCAAATAAATTGAATCATAAATTGAAAGCGTTTTTCGCGCCGTGTCTTCAGAGCTTCAGCGTACCAGCTGCCGAAAACTAACTTCTGAATAACAGGTAACCATCACATGGCAATTTCTACCATAATAGAATGTCTTCTTTTGGCTTTAGCGCAGAATGTTCCGCCTAATGGAGATCAACCTTTATATATATATATGAAAAAAAAAACAGTGGGCAAAATCTTGTTCAAAGTCCGCAGTAAAGACACTAGAACAACGCCAATAATTTGTACCTGAAATGTGTTTTGAACATTTTTTCTTTTTATCTTCCTCCAACTTTAAAAAAAGAGAATTAAAATAAAAATTGTTTGAAATATTTTGAAACATAGCAAATTAGTCGAAATTCATAAACAAATATTCAAAATCGATAGACGTTTGTAAAATAAATGAAAGAATGCATAAAATAAAATATAAACGACGCGATTGACATATTAGAGTTTTTAGCCGTAACTTTAGTCATTTAAATACACGTCTGGATGATGTCTGTATAGACGCCTAATTTTTTAAAAAAATATTTTGTTAATTATGTTAATCTTCGCTGCTCTTCCGTGTTTCAAAAAGGCAAGAAGCCCTGGGAACGAGGTTGAGAAGAACTATTTCAATTTATCAACTCAAAAAGATTTCAACTTTATATCTAAGCAATGATGGCTCAAGCTCGTTCCCAGCCTCTTTTTACTTTTTTTTTAATTTTTCTAGAACAAGGTCCTAGAAGAATTAATAAGTCAAAAGGGTCTGGGCACGAGCTTGGTGATGGCCTATTCACAACGACACATGTCCGTTTCGCAGCGAATTGTTTCCTAACTGTCACCCATATTTTCAACATGCTAGTATTTTTTTGTTCTTTTTATATGACCATATTATAGTGATTTAATAAAAACAAAGCATTCGTTGTTCAAAGTAGAACTTTGTTACAATGTAATAACTTTCTTTGACTTAAGTCACTGCACACAAAGAAAGTTATTCTATTGTAAAAAGTTCTACTTTGAGCAACGAACGCTTGGTTTTTATTAAATCCCCCTCGTTCCCAGGGCTTCTTGCCTTTTCGAAAACGGAATAGCGGCGAAGAAAGCCCTGGCCTCGGCTAGCATATGTGGTTACTTTAAAAACGACCCGATTGGTGGTCTTAACTTGATGACCCATGTTTCTATTCTATAAACAGAAATGAGTGAGGCAGAAATACCGTATTTACTGTAATAAGCGCCCTCCCTATAATAAGCGCCCCTCTCCAATAAGCGCCCCTTGATATGAAAATTATTATAGAAGCGCCCCTCTGTAATAAGCGCCCCCGCCCCCCCTCTTTAATAAGCGCCCCATTTGGTCCCATGTTGTAAAACTGAAAACCAAAATACAAATATCTTTAAATATTCAAATTATTTTAAAGAAGAACTGACGACAGTATAGTAAGTTGATCTTAAATTGTTCAGAATTATCTGAAATATCATTCTGTAAAAATTTTCTTTGTAATATTAGTTGGTTCGCCTGGAAATTGAAAAAGAAGATCAATCACCCTCGCCATTTTTATGAGTAATCCTGTTCGTTATCAAAGT
>JAULBZ010009195.1:0-10186 GCA_032360805.1 Neoturris breviconis | reverse complement strand
CGGGAATTTAATTTGGCGGTTTTGGGCAAAAACCGCCAAATCTGCCAAATTTTCTTCCCGCCAAAATTTCTTCCCTTTAGGTACTTGAAGTATACTACATGCAACGAAGTCATACTAGCAGATTTTCTATACGAATTATACTTTATACTGCAGATCTTTGGTGATGTGAAATTTGTTAAGTATACTAAAAGCACACTGCAATATTCTGTTTTTATATTTGAAGTGCAGTATACTTTAAGTAGAGTTTTGCAGTATACTTAAAGTATACTGCAAGATTCCGTTTTAATTAGAAGTGCAGTATACTTTAAGTATAGTTTAGTAGTCCAAAATGCTATATACGATACGATAAAACTATACTTTAAATATACTTTATTGATACTGCATAAGTATACTTTTAGTACAGAAAAACTATATTTTAATATATACAGACTTTGGGTAAGGGATGGCCTCTATATCTGCCATGAATGAAAATTTCTCTTAGTTGAATCTAAGTACTCCTACCAATATGTTTGTGCGATCGGGACCTTGCAATAGCTGGTTATTCAATGACGTACCATTACACTCGGAACTGCAGTCGAATACGACACTAATCTTTTATTTGCTCAGATGGTACACCTTGTGATAAGAAATATAAATTCTTTCCAGTTTTATATTTTGACTTTACCAATCTCGCTTAACCTTTTGTCAGCATACCATCGATAAAGTTTGAATATTCTTCATGAAATGTTGGGATTACGGATAAACTTTTGCTTCAACGACCCAGCTCTTTTAGCGGCAAACATTATATGGTAAAGAAACATTTTTATTTCTGAACGGTAAGGGAAGCTGATAGTATCCTTCGACCATGCATACCTTAAGTGTATTAATTTTCACGCGGACTTAATTTCGCGGACGCCGAGGTTCGGATTTTTCGCGGAGATTTAATTTCGCGGACGGCCAATTTTTTAATTTTTCGCGGAGATTTAATTTCGCAGACGACGAAAATTTTGATTTTTCGCGGGGATTTAATTTCACGGATGGCCAAATTTGGGGGTTTCCAAATTTGGGGGTATTTAATTTCGTGATTAGCTAAAAATTAAGGAAACTTAATTTTGAACATGAAGAACATTTCAATAACATAAGACATAAGACTTTACGAATAATTTAGGACAAAAAAATCAAATGCATCTATCTTTTTCTATATCAAGCTCGTACTCTGATTCCGAGTCATCTTCGTTGTCTCTAGTGCCAAAAAAAGGAAGAAATTTTGGGAACATTTGTAGATATTCAAAGTTAAGATACTGACCGGAACCATGGTACTGCTTGTAAAAGAAAACAACCAAAAATCACTGGTGCACCAAAAACTAAAGCGAAATCGAGAGATATTCGAGATCTTTTCAAAAGTCAAGATGTGCAAATTCAAAAGAAAAAACAAAAAATTGTTGTCATTAACCTTGACGACTCGAGCACAAACTCTAACTGATTTTTCGCGGGGATTTAATTTCGCGGACGGTCAAGTTTTAGATTTTTCGCGGGGATTTAATTTCGCGGAGCACCCTAAAATCCGCGAAATCCGCGAAATTTAATCCGCGCGAAAATTAATACACTTAAGGTATACAGTATAAAAGCTTGCTATTGGTAAACAGATATTCAATACTGATTCAATAAATAGAAAGTCACATGGTACTGCAAAAAAAAATTATGACCAGATCCATTGGGTAAAAACTTGATAAAGGCATTCAGTAAAAATGCCAAAAAATGTCGTTCGAATTTCTTCCAGCGTTTTTGCTGCTGACTTTGAGCAAGTCTTTGCCCACTGGAGAGATACATGCTTGATGCAATATAAATCTATATTGTGAGACTAACGTTGTACAAGTTCCTATAATAATGGACGGGCTAATACAAAGGTGTCTCATTCCAAACACTGCAGAATGCACCATAAATCCGCAGGACATCTTCTCTTGTGTTCTATCACAGAGTGAAAGCCTACCAAAGTATTCGGTAGGCTTTCATGCTGTGTATTTTACTCACATAAGAACTAAGGGAGTCTGCTAAATCGCGTAGCTCACATGCCCTCCGGACCCTCCTGTCTTTCACGCCTGCCTGCGTGCCCAACGTGTCCTACCTGCCTGGTCTACATTTTGCAAACCAAAAATATTTTCTGTATTTTGCTAATCTTTCGCTCGGCATTAGGAAGACAGGTTTTATTCAATCTCGCTGAAAGCAAATTTAATTGTTTAAAATACCAATCCTGTCTTCTTCCGTCCTTCTCTCCGTCCAATGCGTGTAGCTATCTTTATTACCTATCATTTTGTTGTTGTTGTTTCTATCTCGTGTCATAGACGAATATTCAGAGTTCTCCTGTAGACTTCCTCTTATATACTTCCTCTGTCAGTTTTGCTCAGTCCACCCACTAAATGCTAAATTAGCATTTCGTCTGTTCAGAATAAACACAGACGACTGCGAACGACAGGTGTGAATTCGAACGACAGTTGTGATGACTGGAAATTTTTACGTGAAATTATTTCTGGTTTTTGGTCTTAAAGATATTATGTGTATTATGTGTAAAAATATTTACTGGTGTGTTCAGTGTGTTTGCTCTGAGCAGTTGAATCGTAATTTTAAATGGCTTAGGACTACCAATAAAAATTTTTTAAAAATAAAACCGTTTGTTTACGTATTCTTACCTCATCGTTCCCTTCACACGGGTCTTAATAAAACAAAATATTATAAGCATATATGTTTCGGCATGCTTTTCTTACACGGTTCCTGACGAAACAAAATATTATAAGCATATATATATATATATCGGCATGCTTTTCTCTTGATGCCAAAGCCAACGTCATGAAAAGCAGATCATTATTTTAACATATTAGTTCTGGAATTTGGCTCTGTAACATGGGGAAAGGGAGAGATTCCACTCCAACCCCTTTCATACTATCGAACAACTGTAGTATTTGGATGAAACTTTCCACGCAGCTAAAACACCCCAAATACAAGTTATGTCATAAAACAATGAATCGAAGAATGGCAAAGGATTTCCCACTTAGCTAACAATATGTCATTATGACGTCAGGCCTTACGTGGCCTACGCGGCGCACATATTCTATATTTTCTTTTTACATATTCTATATTCCCTTTTAGAAAAACATGTATTATTTGGCATGTCTCTTTTCAAATAACGTCGGTCTTGTTAAATTACAAAGAAATGGTAAGTATCACTTCTCAGAAACTTTACTGCTCATGCGCAAATTCGAGGTTATTTTATAAAGTAATTATGCTATTCTCTTTTAAAAAATTAACTTATTCTGCGCATGCGTGAAGAATTATATAATTATTATTATTCTAGTATTATTTCGTTTGTGTCTTCTCAATTCTCAACTTTATGTCGGTCTAACAAAGAAAGTATGTGCATTTTGTATTAGCATATGAGAGAACGAAAGCACTGGAAAGTATTAGGTCACCTGATCAAAAGTCATTCCGATGCAAGGCAGATGTTAAAGGGAGTGTCCGGTAAAAAATTATTATTTAATATATTAAAAATTTAGATAAAGTAATAACGAAAATACCTTTTAAATCTTTTGCTTTTTCTTCGTTGAAAATCAAAACAAACTATTAAAATTAGCCATGTTGAAGCACAGCTCGATTCTTTGAGAATGAACAACGCGCAAAAAGGACTGGGTAAAATAATAAATATGCGTAATTATGCGTGTGACGTAAATTCAATGATGTTTAAAAGACCATATGAAGTTTCAGTATATTATTTCGTTTTTTTTTACTTACACCCCCCTGGATTAATGCGTTAAAGATAAACATTTGTTATACCGTAAACTGCCACGTATTTTGCTATAAAAGCAAATTTTGGTGGGCTTATACAAGGATGGGCTTATACTCGAGTGGGTTTATACATGGTCTGAACTTTTTGTTAAGGAAAATGATGGGCTTATAGGGGGAAATCGATAGCAACATATTTTAAGTTTGGACATTTAGTGTCAATATACTAATTTTCAGCTGAAAAATCAGACTCAGAAGAAAGAACAACGTACGAGAAATAATCACTGTCATCGTCCTCGTCTTCCTCACTGAAAGGTTATAAGTGGAACTCTTCCTCGGGCTGTGGCATGACCTACTCGATTCCTTCAACCTTTACTTGATCGTCCTCTGAGCCATACACTGCAGTTTTCCTTGTTTGCTGAAGGAACTTGGGTTCTTAGAGGAGGAATAGAGCTACCATGCTGTTATTGTTTATATAGACCAAAAATAAGGAAGCGTGAAGTTAGAAATTGTATTAAAAAAAAGCACACAATAAAATAACGAAGAATAATTGTTTTACTTGTCTACACCCTTAAAAGTGACCTTTTAGATGTTTTTCCTCCTATAAGCCCATAATTAATAAGCTTATACTCGGGTGGGCTTATACATGGCCTGCCCTTTGCGTTAGTGAAATGGGCTTATACGCGGGTGGGCTTATATGTGTCAGTTTCAGTATCTATCTATATTCTTATTTTTGCAGCGTCGACAAATCGGTTTTATTTAAAAATATGTTAATAAAGAAATATAAACCAATCAAAATCATTTATTTAGTTTGATACATTTATCAAATGGCTTTAGTCGATGTCTAGACACGATGTCTCGATGTCTAGACACTTTTATCTAATTCCACAATCACGCAACGGCTCACTCATGTAATTTTATACATTGCGCAATACCATAGTGGATCACCGTCTTATATAACCTTGTAATGTTTATTTCGCTGAGGCAGGAATAAATAAATCTTGCGTTAAAGCTCCGACATTCTTTTGGCCTTTAAATATGCCATAGATACAAAAGAGAAAGATTCACAACGACGTATTTTGCTATTCACTTTACTATTGTGTTTTAGAAAAATTGATACGAAGCGCGTCTACTCGATCCAGTTTTTTTTACCAGTTCTCGGTACGCGGTTTCTATATCGAAAACTCACTTGAGTTTTACCGACAATTTATTCCACTTCTTGTGCCACACTTCTTATAAGAAAGCAGAATATTCACTCACTCCCCAAAAAACCTAAAACTGGATGAAGACTGGAATAAAAGAGTACGCTATGTAATATTAGGCAGCCTTTACATGAAGTTTCATTTCGCCTGAAATTAGATTTTTATCCTTTCTGTCTCTGGTCATGTCTTTATAAGTGTTTGAGGGCGAAATGAAATTCATTTCGAGTACAATCTCAAAGTTCTACTGTAGTCGATTATCAGTATGAACCAGTGAGGTCCAATACGAATCAAAGCCAGATCGAGTAATATATGTTGACGATGACGAAGATGTTCTACCAATCATTCGGCTAACAACTTAAGAGAACGGTGTACGTACAGTACAGGCCTTGAAACGAGGCTATGATAGTTGTGTACCGTAAAAACCTTCTTACAAGCTTCTTCTTAATACCGATACCAAAACTAATAGAATTATCGGAAGTTCATAAGAAAATTGGCGACGGATGTATTTCTACTCAATGGGCGCTCAACGTTCTAACTATACCAGAAAGACGTCGTTTTGATGTCTCAATATCAATGCGATGTCTTCCAACATTGTTATGACGTATGCTGATAGGGTAACATGTCATACTTACGTTGATAGTATAAGTGTATATGCTCTTGTGAAAACACAGGGTACCCAAATTGGGTGCCAAATTGAGGTACTTATTTGGGTAGTAAAAAAAAGAAGAGTTCTATCACATTTATTAAGAAAATAATGATATATAACACGAAAGGCAATCTTGTTAGCTTAATTGGTGGCATATTGCGGCAATTTTAACATTTTAATTTCCAAAAAAGTAACATTTCTTCTGACCTGAAAAAGTTTGAAAATGTTTGTTTACATTCGATTCTGCCAGGTTTTTGTCACTTCCGTGGGTATATGGCAGACCAGATAATCTATTTTAGGTTTAGAGCTGCAGTATTAAGTACAAAAAGAGAACCAGGAATGGAAGTGGAAGAATCAGAGATGTAGATTGGTATCCCACAATGTGCAGTACAATCTAATTACGTAACCGTTATTTTATAAACGAACACATTTCAAAGTCTGAGTTCGCCAAGTCACAAGTTAAAGAAAAATATGAGTAAATCTAATTTAACCTATGATTTAAAATACTGTAGCAAGATGCTGTTGCTTAAAGGTATGGTGTAGTTATTACTTTCGTTTCAATATGGTATTTATGTTGATCTCGTTTTATTTACTCGTTTGTTTTGTTAGTTTATCTAGAAGAGCTAAAAAAGACCTCGTGTTTTTCCTTCTATTTTGTCATGGTATTTTTTTTCTCTTCATAGGGACTTTGGCTCTTCCAAAGTCTGTGGAATAAGAACTGAAAAACGCAATGAGTTTTGCGTGTCGTATACTCTAATCTTTATCAACCTGCATGGTTTCACCGTCAATTACAATAATACCCTAGGTAGAGATGTAAACTTTTAGCTGGACTTGTCTACCTTGCCTTGCAAATCTTCAGGAAGAGAAGCTGCGGACTCATAACAAATATAAAAAACGTAACAATGGACCCATAGTTTGGCTTCGTTCAGACCATATATCTCTGTCCAGACTAATTTATACACATACGACTCTACTCTCTGTAAAGTTTAATGATTTAATGGCTTACACATGGGAAAAGTTAGCAATGAGAAAAAAATCATAGGCTTATACATGGGTGGGCTTATATGCGGGGGGAAGGGAGGAGGGGGTGACTTAACTGACTTTAAAATACTTTTAATTAAATCGTATCCACCATTATCCTTGTTGTAATCACATTGTAAATATTAAAGTGATTACGGACTCCCACTTCACTTCAGTGACTTTTCATCTTTCATAGTTAGGCACCATTTTTAGTAATTAAACAATCTGGCGTAGCTGCTCTCTGCATTGCAAATTATAACTGCTATGTAGCTATGTAAAGTTTTTTTAATGAAACTCGCCATTATCCTTATAATCACATTCTAAATATTAAAATGATTATCAACTGCCACTTCAGTGTAACTTCATTCATTTTTCATATTCAGCCATCATTTTGAGTTTTACATTTGGTCTGCATTATTGACACGCTACCCAAATAGGTAGCCTAATTTTGGTACAAAATTTGGTACCCTGCGTTCACAAGAGCCTTATTATTGTAACACACTGAGCATCAGGACACGGTGCGCTAAGATTAAAGCATGGTTTCCATTCAGCGTATATTTCCGCGCGGGCAGTTTTTACCTCGCGGATTCTAAAATTCAGAATCGTCGAAAATTCGGCTTGAACGCTTGGAATTTGAAATTTTTCAACTTTCAAGCGGAGAAAATCTTCTCGCACGAAAATATACGCTGAATGGAAACCGGGCTTTACCCAGACAAATAGTTGCATGCCAGGTGGTCCTCGCGCTAACTCATGCCCGTTATTTATTTCGAAACAAGCAGTGTACAAAAATTTGTTCAAAGTCCGCAGTCTAGACGGTAGAACTGCGTGAAAGACGTTGCTCTAGCATCTTTATTGCAGACTTTGAACAAGGTTTTGCATTAGAGGTTTTGTTGATACCAGCAGTGATCTATTTCACAAGACTATGAATATTTTTATTATTTTGAGAATACCGATAATTATAAACAAGTTGAAAGTTATAATTTATTCATAAGAAACTTTATTTGTATATGCACGGGGGTATTTTATTGGATTTGTGATATAATCACAAAGACATTGGAACGGGCTGCGTTCTCATACTTTTTCTCGGTTGAAAAGGTAGCGTGATTTTAAGCAATAACTAAAAAGCGACGGGACGCGACAGAATCGGTACCATGTTTTACCGAACCTGAAAAAAATGGCGCAATGCAAGCGAGAGGTTCTATCAGATTTATACCGACTTCAATCACTGACTCCGCACTAGCGAAATAATTTCCAAGCATGTATAATTTATAACCTACTAAAACGAGTAGCAAATTGGCTTTCTTGTGTGGTGTATGACACTTGTCTCTGGCTCGAATATGTCTCTTAAAGGAGCACTCTCCTGCTATGGTCAATGTTTGTTTACATTCGATTTTTTAAAAGTAAAACCGATAAATAAGCCACACATTTTATCTAACATGGTCACAATATAAAGCAGACCGAATATATACTAAAGAAACGCGCCAATAAAGTAAACAAACGGAAACTTGTAGTTTTTGTTCTGCATATAGTTAGCCACGCAGCTGGAGACGTTAACTAAACGCTACTAATCTAAGACTTCCTGAAAATATTAAATACTCGACTTTTTTAAATATTTCTTTGTCAAACATTTAAAATTTTACGCGTACATAATTATTAATTCAATATAAACAGAGCATAAACTTTCTGTAATAAATTTCTAAACGCGTGAATTAGGAATAGGAATAAAACGCGCGCTAGGTCAGTACTTTTTCGAACATTTTATTTCTTCGACAATGTTTACAAATGGCGATCGTTCATGATCGTTTTGCTGATCGTGTTGGAAGTTTTTTAACTGCGTGCTATAAATATAAAGAAAACTTAATTTAAAATATCGAAATAGATGAAGTTGGTAAGACATCAGTGATGTTTTTAAAGGATGAAGTGTTTGCTGATACAAATAATGTGGTTTTTCTTTTCTTTTCAGTTAGTTCTCTCGAAGAAAGTTGTAATGTAACTTTATTTACATTGCTAAAGTAACTCTAGTGTATAATAGATAATTTGCAACAAAAATTGGAAGCAGGTGGCAAAAAAGTGGCAAAACTTCCCTTCTCGTTCTATGACAATAAACTGATTAAAATGGGTGACATTTAAATCGACCACTGGGAGAGTGCTCCTTTGATATAGATAAAGACAGATTTTTGTTTAGATCAATTGTAACCAGCATCATTATTTACGTACAAAGGGAACGATGTTCTTCCTTGTTTGCGTTAGACGTCGTTAGCTATTGCATGTTTCACCTTCTCTCATTCTCTCATATATATACCAATATTCATAAAAAAATAGTTATTTTTTGATTTACATTTTTTTTTTACATTGGTCTTTCACGGCATAGAAAAATGATCTAGAAAAACATCCGTGCTTTTCTGCATGCTTTTCTCTAGTCTGATGAAACCAAACTGCTCCTCTTATTTCTTTCTTTTCCCATTTATATATATATAGATAACAAAAATATAAATTTTTCAAGAGAACCAAAGATTCTATTGAGGCCGGGCTTTTTTGAACATTTCATGGCTCCACGCTCTACATTCAGTTAAATACTAGTACGAAAACCTGTTTGTGCAATGCCAAACGAAAGGTTAGCAAGATTCCTGGTCTGAAAAATGTATACAGGGCACGCGGACACGTGGGGCACACAGGCACGTAGGGCACGTAGGGAATGTGGACACGGAGGGTACGTAAAGTACGCGATTTAGCAGACTCGAACTAAGGTCTAGAAAATAATTTATTTTCTAAACATTAAACATGGATGGGATTCCAGTTTGTTAAAGGACTATTTGATTACGAGACCAAGATATTAAAAACATACAATTTACTTACGTCCGTTTCCTACGAGGTTAAACTATTTCAGGTATAAATTTTGTAAATTACTATTATTGTATACTGACAAATTTAGGGTCATTTTGAAATTAAAACAAAATGGTAACTAGTGATAATGAGCCATTTAAAATAAATTGTGATGACGTCTTTAGATAAATGCTGACTGACGAGGGTATTTTCTGGCAAACAGATTTAATATCTTTATCATAAAGAGACATCAATTAATGTAAACCAATCTTGAATTATCTGTTTGATCTAATCTTTAAATCACACCCCGACAGAGGAGAGTGGGATTTGTTAAATTAGTCTCCTGTCACCGTCTGTAAGAACAATTTTCTATCTTAACGGGTCTATGTGAGTTATTACATCAAGGTTTCACTGTTGGTGCAAAACTCTGCATACAAGCACCGTCTTTGAGCATTTTTTCAGGCGTCAGTATTACTTCCACTAAATCCGCGTTAACGACATGTACATACTAACTGAAGCCGCACGTTCTAAACTTAAATCAAGCGCAAACATTAAAATTTAACTCACTAAATTTGAACAGCGATTTTCGTTGAGTCAAAGTTTTTCTAAGGAGCAACACGAGGATCTTTTTACAAGCCAAGATAAAGCGAGGAAAAGAAGCTTTATTTAATTGTAAATTCGTATTTGTTATTGCTGGTGCATGGAAGTGATCTTTATACTGATATTTGATATTGCTGGTGCA
>JAULBZ010009194.1:0-10189 GCA_032360805.1 Neoturris breviconis | reverse complement strand
GTACATAGGGTTAAAGCAAAGAATGAATGGTAAATCTTTGCCTGGATTTATTTTTGCAAAGGTCAATTTGGTGGCATTTTGCATGAATTTATTGCGAATACCAGTTTTTGAAAAAGCTGATCAGACATTTTTGAGATTCAAATTATAAGTTTCGAAAAGAAAAAGAAAACAACATCTTTAATTTTGCGTGAATTTAATTTTGTGAATTGATGCATTTCAGAAGTTTTACAAGGACTTATTTTTGTAAATGATGAGCAAAAACTTATTCAAAGTCACCAGTAAAGACGCTAGAACAACGCCGAAGACATTCTAGCGTCCTTACTGCAGACTTTGAACAAGTTTTTGCCCACTAGGAAGCAATAAAGAATTAATAAAAATAGGCTATATAATTCGAGAATATCTACACATTAAAAAATGTATATACGTATAAATAATATATATCAGTCTTTCGAACGAAGTATGTGTGCATCAACCTACAATCTTGGAAATAAAAAATACCGGATTTCCTCGATTAAGCGGCCCGGGTCGCTTATTTGATTTTCTCGAAAAAAAGAAAAACATAACTAAATGAATGTAATACAGATGTGTTGTTACGTATTACCAGTTGTCATAAAAATTTCATATATATTGAGATCAAAGAACCTAAAAATTGCAGAAACTCTTTTCCAAGAACTTAAAAAAACATCTGGGCTATACACCGGGGCGCTTAATCGAAGAAATATGGTATGAGATATTTTACAAATTTTTCGACTTTTTGCAAAAATTTCACTTTGTCTACGATTTTATTCCAGGGTTGTAGACGGAGCCCTAGTCCTTTAAGGTAGTTTCAAGGATTGGAGCCCATACAACATCGACGTCGTTCACATCATTAATAACCATAGAGAAGATAACAACCAATCAATTGCAAACTTTTTGACATAACACTTTTCGTAATAATTTGGTGCTAGTCCACTTTCTCGTCACACAGTTGACTTTGCTATATGACCATCATTCATTTTCTCCGATACCCTGCACACGTGGTCTAATCAACGTCAAAAAGACGCCGTGTGTCCAGTGGGTACCAACTTTTTTTCTTTGGTTTTCGAGATGTTCTCTCTTTGTCTCTTTAGAAAGTATTCCATAAAAGACTGAGAATTTAGATTGCAATAAATATTATTGAGATGTTGTAAGCATTTAAAGTAAAACACTCGTTTCTTTTGCACGTCGAAATGATTCTGGTGTTAAATCATACTGAGAAAATCTAAGTGTGTTATCATCAAGCACGTGTTCGTTTTCATCATCATCATTTTCATATTCAGCCAAATCATCGTACTCAGACTGTTTTCTGTCGATAGAACTACCATCAGTAAATGTCGTCTCTGTTATGAGATTTTCATTGTCCGGTTGTAGTGCCAAGTCGTTTTCGCTAGCCGACAGTAGCGGATCAGTAACGCTATCTGATGCCGTCACACAATCTGGAAGTTCTGATGATGTCACCTGATCTGGGCGTTTTAACTCAGGCGAAGTTTCTCGACTCTTGTAAAACACATCGTCATTAATTATATTAGATCTATCACCTGATGGTGAAATAGTTTCTGGTGACATGGGTGAACGTCCGTTTGAACTCAAGTTAATGTGTCTTTTAACTAAAAGTTTCGATAACAAATTCGACTGATCTTTCTTACGGGAACTGCCACGACTTATTTGACTCTGTAACGTCATTGTTTCAGAGTTTCTTTTGCTATATTTATGACTAACACTACTGCTATAAATACCTTCGTTTGCTTTTGCAATACTGTCTCTGCACAATCCACATCGTATTAACAAATCAAAAACATCTCGTTTGAATGAATTTGTTGAAACTGCATATAAAAATGGATTACACAAAGAATTAATCGGGAAAAATATGACGAGTAAATACTTCGACTTTTTAACGTCAATACCCAATATGTCGCTACTACCAAATGCTGACATCATTCCAACGAATGCGATTGGTCCCCAACAAAAGAAATCTGTAAATACAAGAAGTGCCATTCGTTTAGCAACTTCTGAATCGTTTCTTTGTGGTCCTGCACTATCCAAATGAGGACTTCTTACAACGCAATACATACGAATATAAGCAATCAGTACGAAAATAAAGAACATAACGTTCATCAATAATAATATTCCAATATATGCTATATCACCGGCAGCCGACACTTTGAACGGTAAGCATAAAGCAACCTCGTTATACCCGTTAACACCAATAAGAGGCAACATTGCCATGATAAGAGAAACCAACCAGCATACCAACATTGCAATACGAGCATGTTTCATTGTCACTCTCCGTTGGAAATGCATCGCGTAAACAATAGCAAAATATCTCTCCACCGTTATAACAACAAGAACCAACATCGATAATTGGCTAGAGAAAATTGCAAGAAATCCTGATATACCACACCCTCCACCGTATTGCCATAATCGTACGTAGTTATAATAATTTCCATGTGTGTGACCAGATGCTGATACCAATATAAATAGATAGAGAGCCAGACATAAGTCAGCAAATGACAAATTCATCAATAGAAACTTTGTAACGGTAACGGTACGTTTGCTTAATACTAAAACGCTGAATACCATCGAGTTTCCAAGTAACGCTATTATGGCAACAATCCACGATAAACCAGTTAAGAAAATATTTCCCATTATATCATCACAAGGACGGAGTGCATCTGGTTCAGGTGTACATTCCACCGGAAGGAGTTTATCGAAATGAATTTTACCACGCCCTTTTGGAACACATATTACAGCACCCTTTGAATGAACCACTGAACGATTGTTAATACCTTTGTCAATTTCGAAGTCTTTGTCTCTGTAACAGAAAAGAACAGCTAAGTAATACCCAATGGGTAAAAAAACTTGCTCAAAGTCCGCAAAAAAGACGTTAGGACGTTGCAAACGTTTTTCTAGCGTCTTTACTGCGAACTTTGAAAACGTAATTGCCCACTGGGATACACAGCGGGTACTCCATGGTCAAAACGGTATATAAAAAGTTTAATCAGAGCTTATTTCAATATTACCTCATTTGAACACAAATTTTGAAAAAAAGATGTATAAAATCACAAGTAAAACAACCAAAGGTGGTTTAAATCCCCTTAAATCACTAACGTTGGTGAAGTGAGAAAGGATTAAGGTGAGAAACGATGAAACGTATGCGATATTGTAATACCGTATCGTATTAATACCGTATTAATCGTACCGTAATTATACCGTACTGTAACAAATACCATATTAATACCGTATCGATTAACATCGTAAAACGATTAATATTGTAAGTAGCGCCCCCGGCGCTTTATTACATTTTTCAACTTTTTGAGTGGGCGCTTATTAGAGGGAGGCGCTTAGGTATTAACTTTTAAAGAAATTTTAAAGCCTGTACTATACAATATGGGATCTACTTAGCCTGTACTATACACTATGGGATCCATTTAGCCTGTACTATACACTATGGGATCTATTTAGCCTGTACTATACACTATGGGATCTATTTAGCCTGTACTATACTCTATGGGACCTATTTAGCCTGTACTATAAACTATGGGATCTATTTAGCCTGTACTATACACTATGGGATCTATTTAGCCTGTACTATACACTATCTATTTTAGGGCTTTCTTATACACTCTTCAGTTACATTAATTAATTCGTTGTTCTTCTTGGGTTTTTGTCTTTCTAAAATCTCACACAGAGAGAGATCTTTTTCTCAACATTTGTAAGTTAAAAATATTAGTGGCTTAAACATTTTAGTCTGATAAAAAGTTTTGCCGGTTAAAAACTTCTTCACCACGGAAAGTTTCGTCACTTTTAACCAAAAACTATTTTTAACGCATAAGATAGAAACTGATATCTGATTCAATTGGCCAAATTAACTAGAGCAAAAAATTATCTTCGCTGCGGGTAACCCAATCAATTTCAGAATTGCTATCTCAACCGTAATTCTTTTCTGCGTAGAATTTAATCAAAAGATCCTTACATTTTTGAGGTAGCTTTCTTTGTGCTCAAAGATGTATTCTTGGTGCTTTTGGTACCAGATACAAATCCTTCACCAATACCATCACGCCGTTTCCGACGTTTACCAAATCCATCAAAGTCTCCAAACCCTTCAAAAGGATCCTCAGTTGTAGGGTCTTCAAACCCATTAAAAGGATTCACAGTTGTACCACCCTCCTCTATTGATACTACGGTGCTCACTACTGTATCTTGTATCTTAGTTGAAGCGTACGGTACTGGTGTGGTAGATGCACACAAATCTTCTTCTTGTCTTGCCTCTTTCCTAACACGGCTTCGTTTCATTTCAAACGCACAACACAAAAAACGTTGTTCAGATGACACGCGTACTGTCTTTAATGTTTGTATAGCAACTATACCATTTGGTACATCCCATAGATTGGGTGTATTTGCAATATGAAGCTCCACAAGTGCTTCCAAGCCAAGATGTGGTAAAGAACTAATGCCAGTATTGTTAAGGTACCTGTAAAGAAGAGTTGACATTCTTGCAAGCGAATCATTTCTAAAGGCGGATCTCCAGGCGAATTCTAAAGATAACCATTACATTGGTTGAAAGTGACGTCACCTGTCAGGTGACGTCGCTTCCAACCAATGTAATGGCTTCATTTTGCGCAAACAAATTCTCATGAGGCTTTAAAAAAACGCTAATGTTGGTTTCCTTCAGGCGAAAAATTCGCTGCGAAAGATAAAGATGACATTCTATTGGTAGGAATTGACGTCACACGATGTGTTACGCCAATTTCTACCCATAGAATGACTTATTCACATAGTGGAAACCAACCTTAACGTTACACACTCGACAAGCGAGTTGATGCTCGATCGTTCAGACACCACGGGAACCAATCGTTTATTGATGTCTGAGTTATTGTATATTCGAGATATGAAACATCAACTGCAATTCTCATCTCAAAGACTCAGTTCTTCTAGTACGTCTTAAACAAAAAAGGTGGAGGAGATCACTATGCCTTCATTTTAGGAGCACTCTCCCGTGCACCTCGTCCATAACTTTTGATGTAATCGTGCTGTAGTGTCCCTTTCTAAGAATTGAGTTGAACATAATACAATAATAACATACAACTTGGATAAACCAGTAGCTCCAACAAATGCTTTTGAATGAAGACGTGCAAGCTTTTTGTTATCACTAAGGTCACTATAATAAAAAAATAAGAAGGATTGCAACAATTTCAAACTCATTCTCAGGAATTCTTGCTCTTTTTCATATTTCAAAAATGGAAGACGACAATCCGGTTGATAGTGCGTGTAACGGATTTCTGGATTTAGCTTTTGTTTCCGAGTAAGTTCTATAAAAGCTAAATTTGATTTTGAGGTAAAAACTCTGAGAGCACACCTTGGTCGGTTTCATTCGCTTTTATTGAATTTGACAATTTGACAAGATTGCTAACAACTGACAAGATTGCTACGTTTTTATTAATAAAGTCACATTTGTTTAGGTTCATTCATAGAGGTAGTTTGCAAACGTTTATTCGCTGAGTACTGAAGATAACCAATCAATCACAAGTTCGTTAACATAATACTCTTCATCAGAGGATTTTTTAGGAAAAGTACCCTTAGCTTTCTGTTTTTGAAAACAAATTTTAACTTCTACTTGTAACTTCTTCACTTTTCATTGAAACATTACAGTGAAGTATTTTCTTTACAACCCTGAACATAACTGCCAGAAATCACCCGTGGAGAAGTGTTTACTTATATAAGGCATACTCACAGATAATGCAATTCGGGCAAGTTTTCAAACACATTTCCTGGAATTTCCTCCAAACCAGTATTTTCGAGTTGTCTAGAAATAAGGGTTTATATAAAGTAGCAAATTAAACAAGAACCAAATAATCTTTTTACATCAACGTAAAGTCAGATTTCTACTAAGCAAATTCGTGCGCACGAATTCTAAATGAAGCCATTACACTGGTTGAAAGCGACGTCACGTAACGTTGAAAGCGAATTTAGAATTGGTGCGAGCAAATTCGCCTAGTGAAGACACATCTTAAAGCTGTTGACTGGATATTATTTTGTGATGCAGTTTAGCTTGTGTCTGTTAGATTCAAACTTATCATGGTCTATTCTTATATGATTGTAGCTACAAGAGGAAAAAAAACAGTATACAGTGGTCGACACTGTGGAGGAGCAACAAGCCTGCAGCTATGTTAAAAATATCTCTTCCACAGTGATTATTTACTCTTATCTCGACGACTAGTAAATTTAGCCTAGTTGGTATTTTAATATATACACATATGAGACAATAAGAAGAGTTTATACTCGCTGAGCCTCAGATTTGAAAAATTAAGAACAAGCTTAGAACAATTCAGGCTGAAATTTTAGAACATATGGGACCATCTCAAAAATAAAATCTACAGAGTAAAGTAGTCA
The DNA here is from genome assembly GCA_032360805.1 of Neoturris breviconis. NCBI lineage: Eukaryota > Metazoa > Cnidaria > Hydrozoa > Anthoathecata > Pandeidae > Neoturris > Neoturris breviconis. The sequence goes on along the minus strand of JAULBZ010009194.1, from coordinate 3,781 downwards.
ATCTACAGAGTCAATGATATTGCAATGGATTGGTTTCTTCGTACCGAATAAAACAATTCATTACAAGTTCGTTGAAACACACTTCATTTTTGTCATTCATCATTTATTTTTGTTGAATTTTGTCAATTTAGTTGATTTAACCCTACCAAAAAAGTAACCCTAAGGCAAACGAATACTAAACTAACAATGTGTTAGGCTAAAATAATACTTACAATTTCTCTAACTTTGTCATATTAATGAACGTATCATGACGCAAATTTCGAATTGGATTATGACCGATACTCCTAGAAAAAAAAAAGATTTAAATGTATATCTGAAGAGTCATGAGAGAGTGGAACCTTAAACAACAAAAGAAGTAATTTTGATAAGCAGTAGTAATATTTAGTCTAGGTGCACAATGAGTCCGCTGTCATTATGGCTCTAATTTTGACGAAAGAAAATCAACGAGTCACTGATTTTCCATGTGCTACTACAAGCAATCAAAATAACCAACGAGTCACTTATTTTCCATGTGGTACTGTAATCAATCAACGAGTCACTTATTTTCCATGTGGTATACTGTAATCAATCAACGAGTCACTTATTTCCCATGTGGTACTGCAAGCAATCAAAATGATTTGCATTTGATGTATAATATGTACATAATATTTTTAACGGGGATACTCCATAGCATACGATGACAATGAGACATTTAAAATGGGCGTTTGGTGTAACGCCTTTAAAACAATGAATGAATCACAAGAAAAATATTGTCTTACAACAATAACAACTCCGGGACTTCCCCTCCGAATGTTGGTATCTTGCGCAATTTGTTATGTAATAGATGCCTAAAATAATTAAGAAAATAGTGAGATACGTTATTTCATAATTAATAAGTTCTTATAATGTAGAACAATCGAGTATATTGGCACCCACACCTACCCACCACCCATGCTCTACATCTTAGAAATCATCGTAGAGGGTACGGACTTGGCACCCACACCTACCAACCACCCATGCTCTACATCTTAGAAATCATTGTAGAGGGTACGGACTTTGCACCCACACATATCCACCACCCATGCTCTACGTCTTAGGAATCATCGTAGAGGGTACGGACTCAACGATATTGTTACTGATTAATTGCACAGGGTTGAAATAACTGCGGGTCATCACTGTGGATGAGTTTTTTAGAATATTTTCAGCCAAATTGTCAAGAAATGTTCTGAAATATACCTCTTCTACAAAAAATAGTAATAACAATGAGTCATATTTCACTGCGAAAAAGAATTCCGAATAACAGCATATTTGCTTTTTAGTATAACGTTTGGCTTTTTTATATATTCAGGCTTACATAAAAGCCTTGTGGAAGAGTACATTATAATGCAGTTCAGATGAAATACACTTCTCCACAGCACTTTATCCGCATTTATAGGTATGTACTTACAATGCACCAAAGAATTTTGTTCTTTTAAACAAGCCATGGAATGCATCAGGTGCTATGTAATCAATAGAATTACTGTCCAAACTTCTACGAGAGAAATAAAAAGTCACCATCAAATATACCATGTGATCAATAGAGTCAACTAAAATTCACTAAAATAATCTTCACAGGAACAACATTCCTTTCTAGCTGGGAATTTAATTGTGATCATTGTTTCTCAGTAACATAAAAGCATGTGATCGAAAGGACATAATTTATTGTCAATCAAGGACTAAACTAGGAAGGAGGGGTTTAGACTTTCAGAACCTGTCCAACCAATATTTGAAGTAAAGCTGTCCCTTTCAAAGTAGATCTTTGTATTTTAGGAATATTTCAAGTAATTAAAAAGAAAAGGGTCTATTCCAATTTTGCAGACTTTCTGATAATATAGTCTAGATTTGTTTCTGTCAATTCAGTTTAACTGTGGGAGAGTACATTCTTAATATTACTTCACTGTGGAGGAGAGGTTTTTAGCATAGCTTCACGCTAAAAACTACAGTGTATTCAAATAAGGTTCCCCAGAGGTTGCACACAATACTTATAATCCTCTGCTAATCCATTCCTCTCCAAACATAAATATATCATTAAATATTAAAGAAAATATTGGTACTGTCAGTCTTTGTTGATATCCCTAATCAAACAAGTTGTAAAACAAAAAGTTTCATAGGTAAATTATCAGTACAAAGACAATCATTGACGAGTATTTTGAATTTTATACTGGTAATTCAAAAACAAACATTTTTTTGTCAAGCTGAAAGATCTGAGTTTCTCTAAAATGGAAACATAAATATTTAACAAGTTTCTTTTTTATTAGTAACTACATGTTAAAAAATACTTTTTGAAATGAAGAACTAAATCGCTAAATATTCCGCTAAAATAAAAGACTAAAGAAAGTTGTGTTTTATAACAAAAACAAACAAAAGAAAAGAGTTCCCTCCTCTGTGCAGATGCTCTACAGTGTTTGAAATAAGAGTAAATCATTATGGAAGGGGAGATTTCGAAGTATTACTTCGGCTTTCTAGCTCAATGCTCAAAAATCACTCCTCCACAGTGCTTATTTGCTCTTATTTTGAATGCTGCTACATATATATTCTTAAAATTCCATATATTCGGAAAGGAATTAGGTTATTTACACAAGGTAAATGTATGACGTTTGTAATAACCAGGTTTACATAAATAATACATAAATATGATATGATGTTCAAACCCTGAGTTATATAGTGCTGATAAACCCAAGGTCTATATATGGTGTTAATAAACTCAGGCTTTGTAATAGTGGTGACAGCTTACATAAATGTGAAACAATAATAACTTAAAAATGGTTACAAAAAAACAATGAAGTGAATTTTTAATTTCGACATTAAATACATAGGAGCCACATTAATTATTCACACAGACTTAGAGACTTCTACATATTAACTTATTTTAAAAGCTTGCTTTCAACGAGGCGAAAAATTTGCTGCAAAAGCCAAAAGAAGACATTTCATTGGTAGAAATCTATGTCACACATGGAGTGGCATCAATTTCTAACAAAAGAATGTCTTCTGAGTTCTTCTGGTTCTTGTAGTGAATTTTCCATCTTGATGGGAAATCAGTCTTAAAACTTACATATATGATAATTTCTGGTTCCAGCGAAATGCTTTTGAATGTATTTTTTTAAGTCTTGAATTAAGTACTATTTCGCTATAAAGACAAATTGCACAGGGTATCAATAGCTATATAAATTTAGTATTTAGTTCACTATAAAGTAAAATTACACAGTGTTCCAATGCCCACAAAAGGTACTATACAGTATCACTATAAAGACAAATTCTACAGAGTAACAGAACTAGTTACAGCTAAACTACATGCACGGAAGCATAAATTACCTATTCAAATTATGTTGACTGTATTGCTCAACAAAAGATGAGGGGAGCAAAATAAAAAGTCAAAAAAATGCTTAAAAATGAATTATCAGGTCAATGCTGTAAGGAGATAATTCCATGAAAAGATTTACTTATATATATATATAGTCAAGTAAGTAAGTAGCGTAACGTAAGACAGGCGAAAGCAGCCAACGGAGGTGTTCTTAAAAATAGGCGTTCTGAGGGGGGTATAATGGCTGGGAATTAGGTACAGAAAAAAGGTACAGCTGGAGATTTGACCTGTTCTTTCCCTATTGGTCATCTCCTGGCTGGGAAAATTATCTGTTCTCAGCTGGCTGTCTCAGCTGAGAAATCGAGAAGCTCTGGCTGGGAAAATGATCTGTTCTGGGCTAAGTCTTTTTTGCAGCGAGCTAGAAAATTGAGGTGTTCTTACAACAAAAGTAGCTACTGTTTT
>JAULBZ010009193.1:0-10190 GCA_032360805.1 Neoturris breviconis | reverse complement strand
TGGTTAAAATGTGGTTTAAAATGTCATCTCGATTGCTGGTACTAATTTTCAATTTGATACCCCTTCAGACACATGGACTAATAAGAAATAGTTGACGTCCCCTCCCCAGAAGTCGCAAAGTGATAGTAAAAGCCTATAAAATCTTTATTTGGTATGCTAAAATTTAGACAGGCTAGTATTATAATGAAATTTGAATGGTGCTATTTCGCTTTTTACACATGTGAAATCAACCACTTTTGGTTGGACAAAATAAAGAAATAATAGTAAAACAAAGTTAAATTAAGAACTAAAAAGAAGAAGATAATCAAGTAACAATGAGAACAAAGAAATCAAAACTAAAGCAAGGAACCAATCGAAGAGACCAGAATGATAATAAGAGCGCACATGAGTGCTAAGTGGAACCCTCAGGGAGAACGAAATCAGTCCCACTTATCGAATGTCCTAGTCCAGAATTGTTGGAATGCCCCAATTACAGATTTGCTGCTGACAATACCAAAGGATGGAACTCCTGCCTGTCAGCGATACCAGTCCGTGAAACTATACGAATATAATGAATATATACAGTAATCAGCAGTATCAAATAAACGGCGGGGACGCTTATTAATGTTTGGAAATTTTTCCAACCACACCGCTTGTATTCCAATCCCCCGGCTTATTAACTTTTAGGAAATCAACAAAAATATAAAACAGTCAAGTCGCTAAAAAGCTAACACGCATGTTTAAAATAACATGAAGTTAGAATTGGAAGAAGAGTTGGAGATATTTAGGAACCATTGTTATCATGCTTATCTAGTAAATATAAAAATTTACCACCCCCCGCTTCTCCCTCCCCTTGCTTCACAAAGTTAAAAGAAACTCCAACTTCATTTAAGGCGGACGTGTTGAAACTTTCTAGAAAGTTATATCACGATAGATTACTCACGACAACGTCATAATTTGAAATTTTTTTTAAGTGAAAACTATATACCAAAAAGATTTAATAATATAAGCCATTCATTTAAAAGTTATGTAAAAATGTTTAGCAGGGGGAGGCAATCTGTCCTCACCCCCTCCCCCCTCCCCGCCTGAATAGGGTTATAATGGTTCCAGCAATCATTGAATAATGGTCCGTAGGTTTATCACTGACAAATGAGTGCAGTGAATGTGCAGCTTTCCAACTAAGCAATAGATGCCAGTTAGAATAAATTAACTGATCTAATAACCAAGTATTATTAGAGTACCATTGTTATCACGTTTATTTAGTAGCCATAGAAATTTGCCCAACCTTAACCTCCTTATTCCAACTCCCACTTAATAAATGTGGAAGAATTTTCAACCCCGACTCACTCTTTTCCTTCCCCTTCCGTTTATTTGATACTGCAATGTAGCAAGATCTATTCTTTGCAGAATCCTTTTGTTTACTTCTCGAAATAAAGAAGTAATATAATAGCCTTGAAATTGCGTATACAATCACTGTGATGGAGAGAATGAATACAGGACTTGTGTTGCTCAAAGTAGAACTTGTTACAATGCAATAACATAATCTTTGTGCAGAGACAATGAACCTGTGAAATTGCAGTATTTTCATTGCCAAATCTAGAAATTTTGATGGAAAGACATTGGGAAGTGTTGGACGGAGAAATGTAACAAAAAACAGAACCTTATAAAGAATAAACAAAGAACAAAACAAAAATCTTTACCATTAATATAGCGAAAACTCTAAACACGTGACAATTTTTTTCTTTCAGAGCGCTGGACACACTTATCTAATGTGAAATATAAGCAATAAATAAAATATTAACTGCATTATTAAACACAACTTAATTTGTCTATAATATTGAAAGGGTACATACCGATAATTGTATATTCAGAACTTTAGACTAAATAATAGTCGGTCTTAGTAGGCCAATCAAAGTAAATCGGAAGAAAAAACGGGAATCGAGAAAAATTGGAATTTACGGCACGGAACTTAAGTGTAAAGCTAGACTATCGCAACTCCACCATATGATCTAAATGTATATTTTACCGTTTAATAACTACGTCTAATAACTAATTCTGCGTATTAAGAATATTTATAAACTGTAAAATTATAGCAAATTATAACTCCCTGTGCTTTATATTAAGCCGAACAATTTGATCTATGTTGCAAAAATAAACTTGATTAGGTAGCAGAATCCTTTAAAAGTGCTTCAAGTTTGGAACAATCTGCAAAACCAAACGTGAAGCACAAATAAAGAAAAAACAGAAAGAGATTTTTAAATATCAAATGCATTATGGGTTTTAATTAGCCTAACTATTTGATCTGTGGTACATATATAATTTCGATTAGGTACCAGTTCTCATTTAAAAAGTGATTTGCTTTTGGATCAGTCTACTAAACCAAACGGGAATATAAATAAAGAAAAACAAGAAAGATAATTTTTGAATGTCCAATGCATTAATTATTCTAATTGTTTAATCTAGGTGACATAAATAATATTTATTAGGTACCAGACTCCTTTTAAAAGTGATTCATGTTTGGATCAGTCTGCAAAACCAAACATGAAGCATAAACGATGAAAGACGTAAAATAGATATTTAAACATTAATTGCATTGTAAGTCATAAATAGGCTAACGGTGTGGTTTCTGCTAGATAAATTCTGATTAGGTGCCAGACCTCTTTTAAAACGATAAATTATGTTAATCTACGAAAAGTGCAACAAAAAAAAACTGGAGAGAAAGTTTCCAGTAAATAGCCATCGAATTATAGTTATTTTAAAGAAATCCCGAGGTAACCTTTTTAAGCATATAAGATAATCAGGTGGCCACAACAGCAACAACAAAAACAACAATAATAGGACGACAACCGCGGAGTCGAGGTCAAAAACCTGTTGGTAAGTCCTTATTACAGATATTGAACAAGTTGCCTAGATCATCGTCTGTGACAGCAATTCTGGGTTATCTGTTGATGTAATGTATCGACATTTCTGCAAGAGTTTGGTAAAGGAGACCTTTCAGACAAAAATGTCTATATTCAAAACGTATTTAGGTTCAAGAACACTCATTATAAACTGCGAAAAAATGTTGTTATTGTGAAATACAGAATCAAAATAACAAAACACAGCTTGCAATCTGTTTTTTTTTTGGCGCGCAGATCATTGTTTGTGCATAATGCATACCCAGTTCAAGTTTTTCCAAATTCTTATTGTTATTTTTGCCTAGCATTGTATAATATTAGACTATAATTAAATTTTTATATCATATCATATCATAACATATAAAATTGTGATTTGACCGGAATTAAATCTGCTTAAGTTGAAGAGCAAATATATAAAAGTGTTTTGTTACTTACGTTTGTTTTTCGAATGACAAAATCTTTTGGTTATACTTCCACTATCTTTTTTACCTAGACTATAATCTATAACAAACTATCTATACAAACAAGCCGTGAAAATTATTTATGAATTGTTATCATTCATAAATAAGTAAACTTTGAATAGCATATTTCAGAATACCCAATTTATCTTTTCATGTATCTCTGTTTATTTATTTATGTAATTTATTTTGATTTTAATTATGAAGTTTTTTTTTTAGGAGATTTTAATTTCCGAGATAAAATACCGTTTTCTGCATAAGAACTTTTTATTCCCCTGAATAGTTTCTATACTGCAAATAAACGATAAGAATTTGATTTGATCATTTAAGCATGGTCTCCACTACGGGCATAAGTGTGTTTTAACCATATTTCTACTGGGCTTTTTAGGGATCTGAGCACATTGTGCTCCATAACAGTTGATAGAACCAAGCTGTAATTTTAAAGCTGTTCAGACAGTTGGGTCAACCCATAATAATAACCCATAATTTTGAATAATTATTTTTGTGATGACGTCATTACTTATGATGACGTCACCAAAGAAAAACAAGTGGCGCAAAAAAATTAAATTGACGAGGAAAGTATTTTTTGTCTCCGTAAATTGTCAGAATGTTTTTCAAGCAAACATAAGAAGAAAAAAACAATTTCACCAAAAAAAAAAAAAAAATGATCCTAGATAAATCATAGGAAAATTCCCAAAATCTCTAGTCATAAGCCATTCATTCAAAAGTTATGCAAAAAGTATGAAAGATCGGGGGGGGGGGAGGTACCCCCCAGTAGAAAATAGGGTTAGCCATACCTTACCCGTTTTTTTTGAAAAACTCACAACCGGCGGCTGTAGGGGCAGGTAGTCTCCTTTTGTGAAGTGGAATCAACTTGAAACTTTCTACGAACGTACTTCGATCTATTAGAAACACTTTTGTGCAAACAACAGACCATTACTTACTAACCATTACTATCATAATTACGCTGATCTCAACATTTATGCGATATGCTTTATAGAAAAGAAGTAGTTCTTTATGATTTAGCATAACATTTTTACTGAGGTTAGCGTCTTTTGTGCAGTTTTGGCATATTTTTCCGGATTTCAGACAGTACGTCAAACTACATTTTCAAAATGATACGTGAAATGATCTCCGCGTAATTTGTCACACTATCATAAAATTTTATGTGATTTGGATCAGTACTTTAGAAGGTATGAGGGGGGGGGGCGAAAGACGGCTGCGGGCCTTCTAGCTCCCCTTCCCCCTCCCCAAGTAAGGTAGGGTTAACCTTATTAGTACTGTGGGGAAAGTGGGGATTCACCCCCTACCATATTGTGCTGTATAATTTTTTAACCACCATAGTTAACTTTCCAACATTTAGCAAAAATCTATACCTCATATATGCTGAAAATTTTAGCTTTATATCATGTTCTGATCAGTATTTTTGAGTCATAACCTGAAACCACACATTTTAAAGTTGGAAAGCCTTTGCAAATCATCGATTTGTTGTTTTGGCATATAACTTGAGTTCGGGTGATACTTGTAACATAAAACTTGGTCAAGTTACTTACTTGAAATCATGAAATAATATATCCACCATTTCCCTCGATTTTTGCCGATTTTTGGGTGAAAATATTGGTATTTTTGAAGGTTTTTACTGAAAACTAACGACATTTACCTATTTAATAATCAAAACAGAATTAGAGAAGCTTTCATAGAACTCTTTTAATGACAAATTTAAAAAACATGTTTTTTTCAGAAAAATTAGCTATATTATATTTTTTGTGATGACGTCATCAAAAAAGTGCTTACTTCATCAAAACAAAATTGGTAACATTTTGTTTCTTTATAGACTATTTCTTGTGGAAAGTTTCATCCAAATACTAGAAGTACATTCTTGGAAATTAAATTAGAAATGTTTTACAAATTTTGACGGACTTAGGGTCTAGGAGTTTTCCAAAATCGATAAATTATATTGTTCACAGCAGCCTAGTACACAGACTTTTGCGTGTCACACTTTTTGCAAAAAATCCACTTTGTATACAGTATTTTTGTCCAAGATGTAAGAATTAACGGTGTAATGTGTAATTCAGCTAAAACTATTTTTTTTTAGGCTATCTTGGAAATTAAATTAGAGACATTTTACAAATCTTGAGACTTTTCGTGTTATTCGTCTTGCGAATCAAATTTTAGACTTGTAGTGTGTTTAAGTTAATCGTCCATTATACGTAATATGATAAATAAAATTAATCGCTTAAGCTGTACAGATTTCTTGTGCTTCGCAATCATCCAAAGTTTCTAATAGATACCTCTACAAGAACCACGATTTCCAAATATTGTTCATGACGTCATATGTTGACATTTTGAATTTACCGTAAAACTACGTTTATACGCCCAGTGCTTATATAAATTCGTAAGCAAAGTCTGAAATACATTCCTTGGACGAGCGGAACATACATAAAAAAGTTTCAAATAGGTTTATTGAGAGGAAGTGCGATTTTAAAGTTTTGAGATGTCATTGAGGGACATTTTGAAATAGAAAGAAAATTGGTCTGCAATATATAATTTTAAATTTTTGAAAAATAATTCTGGTCTGTAAAGTATTACTTCAGACGGTGGTTCTCAGACGGTGCGTACAAACGTAGGTACGGTAGACAGTAGACGGTGGAACGCTGGTCGGTGGATTTACCCAACGTCTATTTGTTTTGAATAAGAACTAGTACATTATACTCAGCCTTCTATTTGTTTTTTGACCAGTGCTTGTATATATTCACTGTTTTCTTAATTTTCACTTCACTAACTTTATATTACACTAAGCCAAAAAAAGTAGTTTTACACCTAAATAAGATAACGATAAATCTGCTTGGTTTGCTGTAGAAATATCAACAAAACTTGAAATTTATATTGCCGTTTAACATCCCGTTATTATCCTATTTGATTTATAAAGCGCCATTTAATTTACACGGGCATTAGGATCAATGAAGTTGGGAAAAATCAATCTACAAAGAGGAGGAGGGTTAGGTACAAAGGAACCAATCAATTGTAAGATCGTTGATTCAGCCTGAGAGAGCCTAAATGCATGAAAGACAGAACATTATAATATTAACGTTGTGGCTTCCTGACATAAGCATTTTCATTATAAATACAGATAAATCATTGCGAAATCACCGACCCCCTGAATATTTTCTGTTCGAGAGTTCTATGGTGAATTGATCTACTCTAGTTTTTGGCTAACTCGTTATATGAACACATAAAAATATGCCTAATATTTTGTTTCTAGGGATTCTTCTCTCTTGACGTTTAAAGCTGTGAGAAAAAGAGAGGACGAAATTCTTTCCCTCTTTTTATGGCAGCATTAACCCTATTAGGTCTAGAGTTTTTAGAGCTCAGAAAACCTAGGGGGAGGGGGAAGACACCTCCTGCATAAAATCAGAACAGCTACATAATTTCCTTACAAATTTATCTATTTATAAGGTACTGTAAACTATAATCTACATTTTGTCATAAAAATAATTAGCAGGTGTCCCAATTTTCATACTTATAACGCCATAGCTTATCTTGTCATAGCTTATCTTATACAGTTTTGCTACAATAACTTTTCACAAGTACTTTTTTTTTATAAAATAAATAGCCGAAACAAATTCAGCGTAAAATTTTGAATCAAACTGCGTGTGTTATATCAAATTCTTTTCGTCTATTTACTTTTGACCTGCCACTGTTCTTCCCTCCCGAAATAGTTAATAACTTCGAAACGATAAAGGGTAGTGAGTTGCATCTTTCCAACTTTTATTATTTACCTGTTAAACACATATAGCCAACATAACTGTAAATACTGACTACTTCTCGAGATATTGAGAAGCAATATTATAAATGAATCATAAGTCATAAATGAATCATAAATAAAAAAGGTTATTTTTGTGGTGAAATCTGTGAAATCTGTGGAATGATGGAGATTGTGAAAGAAATAAACGTGCGTTCACTTTGAAGCCATTTTTAAAATTATATAGCTAAGAAAAGAACAAATTGTTTTGATGGAATTAGGATCTTAGGAGTTTTTCCAAACTCGGCACTATTGTTTACAGCAACCTATTACCCTGAATAAATGCAAAGTTTCGTGTCATTGGTCTTGCTAATCAAAATTTTAGACTTTTTTCTATGTTGAAATTTTGACTTTTTGCAAATATTTCACTTTGTCCAAGTTAGTTTAAATTTCCAAATATGCCCGATATTCGGAATCCGGGGTTTGCACGGAATTTTTTATTTTTTTGGTACTATCGGGTCGTTTTACAACTTGGGACAGAAAAATCTAGATTCTTCCATCAATTCTTTCCGAAAAAAGTCTGAATTTCCAAATATGCCTGATTTCCGGAATCCCGGGGGTTGCATTGTTTATGTGTTTAGGAAGCTCCATATCTCCATATTTTTATATTTAAAATCAATGCCCATGGTATGACGACACTCTCCTTCGTTGTTATTTAATGTTATTTATTGTTGACAAATGAACGTTATACCGAAGAACTTTAATGAATATTTCTTTTAACTGATAATAAAAAATCATCATCCGTAAGAGCAATATAAAGTCACTCTCCTCTCGTCCGCAGAGGTAAACACGCAAAAGGCAAAAATCAGAGGAACCAGGAAAGCACCCGAGCAAAGATACTCTACATTTTTCAAAATGCAGTTTTTTGATTTTAAAGACACTCTACCACAAAAAGGCTTGCAGAGGAAAGTGCAAAATAGTCTAAAACATTCAAGTGAAAGGAAATCACCAAGTTATTATTAGAGCAAAACATCACTAGATGCACTGCAGAGCACAAAAAAGAAGATATTGCGTTGCATCAAGTTTTAATTTGAGCAGCCAAATTTGTGAATAAGTATATACTTTTTCCGATAAAACCAAACTGAATCCCTTCCTTTCCCTTGGATCCTTGACATCATCAACATGAACCACATTTCCCACAGAAGAAAAAGGATGGAAAAATTGGCACTCATTGAATGTAGGTGCCCATTAAATATTTTATTCAAAACAAGTGCACTTAATTCAATGGAGCGCCCTTTCGAGAAAAAGCTCTCATTTGAAGACACACGGTAAGCAATTTGTTCTGCAAGATTAAATGTTTTTTACCTAAATGGTCATGATGAGGATTAAATTGAGAATTTTTGCCGAGCTATTTTAAAGCAGAAAAGTTTACTTTTATTTGATAGACGGTTAAATTTTACTTTGATTCTGTTAAAACAACCTTCTTTGAATATTTGCTACAAAAAACAAGCATGACAGGAAATCATATGCTTCATGATATACACATTTGAATCTTATTGTCAGGGCTAGTTAGTAAACTCTGCTGTTAGGGCTAACTATATCCCTACCTGAAGTGGATATATTTTCTTGCGGATGGCTAGTGAATTATTAAACCCGGGCTTTTTTATACAAATATAACCCGGGGGGAGGGGCACAAAGTGCCCGCGGCTTTTTATTTCTGAACCACTAATGTTTATGGCATGAAACTTGGTACACTTATAGAACAACTCAATACAAACACTTCGTAATAAAGGTTTTGACCTGATGACGTCAGTGGCACCTGTGATGACGTCATCCACAGCATCAGACTTTGGTCTTCAGAATGCTGTAAAATGAAAATGGCCTATTATCTGCGAAATACTAACGTTAATAACATGAAATTTGGTACACTTTTAAAACAACTCTATATAAACACTTTGGCATAAATAATTCTAGTTGGTAATGTAACTGGTACCTGCTATGACGTCATCGTTTATGGTAAATTTGCGGTCTGTAAAATATACGATCTGATCTGTAAAATATACAATTTGGTCTGTAATTTTGAAAAAATTAATTTATTATTTCCATAGACAATATTTTTTTGATGAAAACAGAGAGTGTTTTAACAAAACTTTATATTTTCAACAAAATATACCCACTTGTTCAGGATTGAGTTACCCGCGGAAAAATAACCGAAAATATTAAAATACACTATTTATGATCCCAATCCTTATTAAAAGTTAGGAAAAGTCCCCAAATTTTAAATTGCGCCGCCTCCGGTAATAAAGCTCCGGGTTTAATTAACTTAGAATCCAAACTCGACGAATTATTTGGATTTCGGAATAAATTCGAATTTTCTTGCTATTTGTCTTGCTAATCCAAATTTTAGACCTTTTGCAAAAAGTTTACTTTGTCTATAGTATAGCTTGAAAAAGCGTATGACCGAATTGCAATATGATGTGTTTTTTTTCACGTTCTGATAAATTCAGATTTCCAGTATTGTTTAATTTGAATTAGAACTAGAAGCCGAATCAGTTTGTAAAATCACACCTTTTGCAGAACAATTATGAACCACCAAGAAAGTTAACCACAAATGATAGAGAATTAACAGCTGCTTGGATATGCTTGGCGGCCGAAATATTTCTGCTTTTAGTGTAAAATATTATGTTGTATGACGTATTCTCATTTAAGTTCGGAAATTTTTAATGACATTATATAACATATATTGTTTCTTATTGTTCTGTTCTCCATGTAAGTGGCGTAACAAAGTCACTTTCAAGTTATTGCCAGTCAATACGTAATTGTACATGTCACTACCTCAGCTGATCATTTTTCGCTAAAGTTAGGTAGGCGCATCAGTCTAGTTGAAAACAATGCAGTTGGAAATTCTATTCTCGTTAAAACCGTTATTGTACTAAAAAAAACTAAACGCGTCCTTGCGAAAACCATCTCGCTTTCAATTTGTATCACTGTCATAAAGTCTTTTAGTGGCCAAATTCAAAACAGTCAGGATATTTTTTATTCAACCATTTCAGTCTAGCTAGCCTTCCAAACTCGACACGTTTTATCTGTGGCGAGGTTCTCTCTGGGAGGCTA
>JAULBZ010009192.1:0-10191 GCA_032360805.1 Neoturris breviconis | reverse complement strand
CGTATATTTTTATCAAAATTGTTCTCCTTTTAAAATTTTATACACTTCATTTTCTCAGTATTTTATTTCATCAAAAACTCTAGGGAAGAGAGGGACTATGTTTAATCTTGTGCATATTTTTAAACAAAGGCAAAAACCGTTTTATGTATAGCATGGGTACCGAGCTTCCTAACTCCGCTCTCTTACTATAAAGTTCATATGTTTTCGTTTGAGTTTCGCTAGGTAATGTTTGATGAAAAATGAGAGTGCGATATTCATGCTATTTTATGTAGATTATTCATCGATGTCAACTTCTTGTTGTCCAGCTGACAAAAACCTGTTCATAGTCCGCAGAACAACGTTCATATGAACGTTGTCTTATTTGGCTAGGTAACATATTAGTGCATGAAGATAAAAATCGATATCGTTGAGGGTTGTTTATATCGATATATTGATGGAATCGATTCTTTAAATATCATATTGATATTTATCGTCCCACTTCGAATCGATATTCCCAATATCGTCCATATCGCTACAGCTTTAGTGAACACTTTAATTAGCAACCTCATCCTGGGGCTTCTTGAAGCGACCCATTTCATGAAACTGTTAAAGAAACCCATCGGATGATCTTGATTACTGTCGTCATGTATACATTTCACAACTTTCAACAAGCGTTTACTAGATCAGTATTAACAGAGAGTATTTCTTATGTTTTAAAGGAGTAATAATAATAAAATAAAATAAATCGATTTTCTGTTTTGTGAGAATTAACTTTTGTGAATAGGCTAATGTTGAACAAACTTTTGCGAATGACCGGTTATGAAAGTTTTCTCAGAATTCTCGTAAAGTTTCTTACAGAATAGAACTAATGATTGAAGGAAGAATATGCTTAAAAGGAGAAGAAATAATAACTGTAGAGGAGTGATTTTACGCCATTTTATTCCATTCCTTACTGGAAATTTGTATTTCTGTGTTTTTAGGAGCTGCTTACTGCCAGTTCATGGACATGTTATTTGAAAGTAAGTTGAGCTTCTGTCCCATAGTTGACAATTAATCACTGTGGGGTTTTGAGTATACCATCAGACTACAAAGCCTAAAGCTATGCTCCAAAACCCCTACTTCACAGTGATTATTTAATCTTATTTCAATCACTGTAGGTGGTTTATTACTACAAAGGAATTGATTTTTACCTTCTGTCATTTCCCAATGAGCAAAAACTTATCCATAGTCCGCAGTAAAAACATTAAAACGTCGTTACTGCGGACTTTGAACAACTTATCCATAGTCCGCAGTAAAAACATTAAAACGTCGTTACCGCGGACTTTGAACAACTTATCCATAGTCCGCAGTAAAAACATTAAAACGTCGTTACCGCGGACTTTGAACAAGTTTTTACCAACTGGGTTGTTAATTCTATGAACTGGGTTTTCACAAATAAATCCTAAGTTCACAATTTTGAGAAAAAAGTCTCCTATTGTAGGATATTTTGCAAAACAAGGTTCAGGTTATACCCATAGTAAGTCTTATGAGCTTTCATAGTGACTTACTAAACAAGAAGTGGTTTTATAATTAATTTCAGAAAGCGCCTTCGAATTATAGATCTTTTAGTACTCAAAATAAGAGCATTTAAGCATTGTGGAGGGATTTTTATCTTTACCATTATTTAACTTATGTGTTATATATGATAAAAATGTTTTTTCCCTAGATTGTGTACCTATTAAAAAAGTAAAATTTCAAGCAAAATTAGAACATGAATATATACAAAATTGGAAATTACTACAAAATGGTTTCAAAAAAGTTGGTGTTGATAAGGTAAGATTCCTGACATGAGTGAGTTAGAATTTCCAAACTCATTCAGTGGTTGTCACAAAATCTATTGTCATTTACTAGTTATTGACAGCACGTCATTATTCCTCGAATAAATTGATACAAATGCTATAAATCACACCCGTGGGTATAAGCTACAGGTGTGGTGCAGGTGATGTAGTCATTGGTGATTGAGAATTAATAGATACAATAGATTACATCCACAAATAGAAGTTAGAAAATCTCAACAAATCAGTTCAATGTGTCCAATTTGTAGTATTTTTAATACGACCTTATCATTTTCTATTTGATGCCTTAAAGCAAAATTTAACGAATGGCAAATTCATTGGTTTTGAGACCACCTTCTTTATTTTTTAGACTATACCTGTTGATAAATTAATAAAAGCAAGGTTTCAAGATAACTTTGAATTTTGTCAGTGGTTTAAAAAATTCTTTGATGCAAATTATGGTGGTCAAGAATATGATGCTCTTGCTGTGCGTGGTGGTGTGATGCCTATTGCAGGTGGACCTAGTTCTGGTATACAAAAACGTGGTGCTCCTGCTGCTAGTCGCCCAGCAGCTGTTGTATCAAAAGGAAGAGTTCCAGCCTCATCTGCGCCACCAAAACGAGCAGCTGCTGCACCAAAAATTGCCGCAGCTCCTGGAAATGTAGCGAAAACTTCTAAACCCACTGTTAATCAACAAGAAATTGATAATTTAACAGTGGAGGTGAATTTTTATATATTTTTTAGAACTGCTTAACAGTAATAAACTCTTGAAAGCACATGTTAAAAAATTTGAAGGTACCATTAGCTGAAGTTTTAGGTGGGGGTTGACCTATTTAGTGGGGGGAGGTTGCAACATGTTGTTGTTACATTTTGAGTTTCAGTTATTCGCATTCATCATATGTAGTATTCTATTAACAGACAAGCAAAAATCTGATATTCTATTTGTGCATGCCTTAATATAACTGTCAGACATCACCTGTGGAAGAGAGTTTTAACACTCCTCCACAGATTATTGGAAAATAAATGTGCATTCATTGCTTGAAATAAGAGTAAACAAGTAGCCACTCAGCTAAACAACTGAAGAATGTGGAAAGGGATGTAAGAATTTCATCAGCCCAACAAACCAGCGCAAATTTTAAAATACGAAACTAATCATTACATATACTAGAGATCTAGTCTCTCTAACAGTTAGCCGGCTTGAAAAATCACACCAACCTGTTGAAAAATAATGATATTGCAATGCATGGTACAAACATATTGGCTTAAATAAGCACCAGCTCTATAATAAGTGTCCACAATCGGTTTCAACTTTTCAATAAACATCAAAGTATGAAGTAAAATGTTTTCCTTTTTGCTATTACTGTACAAGTTGGTTATTAAGAATAGCTGCCATAAAGCTATGCTCTACATAACAGCAGTAGATCCTTTCATGTTGGATCATCATGATGAAGGTTTTTATGCAGGCATTGTCGATTATTTAAATAAAAGTTTATAAACAACCAATCAACACGATCCCTACTGTATTTTTATACAGTAGGGTATATACCTGAAACAAAGTAAGGTTCTTTATAAAAACAAAATTCACGCTAAAGTACAGTTTGCAAGCAATGAGATCCTGACATTAATATAAAATAAAGTATTTGATTTGTCAGGCAAATATGTACAATATGTATAATATGTGTTTAATGCATACAATTGATAATAAAGTGGGCTAGCTCACTTTGCCAAGATCTCACCTGTCTTGAAATACATATTAAAAATAAAACTTTGTTCGTATGTTAGCCCGCCTAACCGACATCTTGGTTGGATTTGGTATGGCAATTTTCCATGAACACATTCAACATAGCCAACCTGCTTAACCGGGCCATCTCGCCTATATATTTATTCAAATAAAAATTCTCATAGTATGCACAGACAAAATGTCAATTTTCAAATTGAAAGATATAAGTATTATGTACGTGATACATATAACTATCCATCCATATGAAAACGAGCTGAAAACATTTCAGCTAGTCCAGCCAGCCTAGTTCAGGCAAGCTCAACTCTGTATGAACAGGCCCTAAGAACGGCATATTTTTCAAACATGCAGTGCTAATTTCAACAATTATCACTTATCTAACCGGTTCTGGCATAGTGTGTATATAATGCGACCTTGAAAGCTTGTAAACTTATAAACTCGGATATAAGTCAGCTTTTGGATCAAAGTCGAATCCTTATAAATTCTGGGTATGAGAAACACTTTTTTTTAAACAACTCTGTGGGATGTTTATTTGTGTCAAGATGTTGTGTATATATTACTTATAAACATGGATGCTTAACTGGATTGAAGCTTTGAAATAAGCATAGTGCCATACCTATAGCTACTACAAACAAAAACAAACATACCCATAGCTCAAAAATCATGGTGCTGGTGAAATCAGACATTTATGAGAAAAATAAGAAGATAAAGTTTGACAATGTATTGGCATATATCAGCATAGTACCGTACAATTGGCATGTCAAAGTCGAAAATTCACAAACAGACAGCATATGTACCTAGCTACAATCTTGGCAATAAATATATGAGACACACTGAAATTCGTGCAAAAATTTGAAATTCCAACTTAGGCAAAATACCTTAACAAGACGAATGGCACAAATATATAAATTTATTCCAAGAGCCTGCAGTCTCATACTTCTCAATAAATGTCTCGATAAAGGTCTCATAAAATTTCTCAATAAATGTCTCGATAAATGTCTCAATAAACGTCTCGATAACTGTCTCGATAACTGTCTCAAAAAATGTCTCAATAAATATTTTGATAAATGTCTCGACAAATATCTCAATAAATATATGTATTTAATGTTTCATTTGTGGTGTGTATTATTTCATCAAAATTAGATTGAAGTCTGATGAAACCAAACTTCTCCTCATCCCTTCCTTTCCCCTTAATATAATATATAAATATTATTTGAAATTTTACGGAGAAAGAAAACGAGAAACAGTTTGTGGAAACCACCCAGGATATTTGCAAGGAAACTGCTGCGAGAAAAGCTTGCCACGCCAGCTGTACATTGATTGACAGAAAGGGACAATGAGTACAGAGGTCATTCCCCCATTACTTAAAAAAAAACATGGTGGTCAGAGAAGGAAAAGAAAGCCAAGAGATGCCAAAAACGCTTGGAGAAGAAAGAAAACAGCATTCTATGCGGCAATACAAATAATTAAAACAAAAAACTTACCTTCAATTGCATAGCTATACCTCACAAAAGATGTGCACTCTCCTTTGAAGAGGCTTAGAAAGGCAAGCGAGAGCGTAATATCGATGTACGGGGAAAAAACCGGAAGAATCCAAGAAAATTCGGGTAATCCAGGAAATTTCCGGAAAAACGAGAAGGCACGAAGCGCCTCTGCGGAATAATGTCAAAGATCGGGACAAAACCTGCAAAGATCGGGATAGAGCTAATTTTTATTTGTTGTCGGAAGTATAGATGAAGTATAGAAACAGTTATTATGTTGAATAATCGCACCCCTTGACTGTTATTGTTGAAAGCCATACAGAAAATTGCAGCAAATAAAAACAGTCTTAGTCATAATCACAGGACGGTTCCCATTGCTTAATAAAAATTCAAAATAAAGCGAAATAATTTTGTTTCTTCATAATACCTATAGTAGTCTATTTGCTACTTTTAGCATATACAATATTGCAAATAATTTTTAAAGAAGCTTCAACAAACAAAATATTATTTACATCGCACTTGACGACGAATAGCAGGTACCTAGTTACAAGTGCCCACTATGATAGAGAATGGTGAACAGAAGGGGAGAGAAATATAAACTTTGATTGATAAATAAACGCTAGAGAAAACAAAACTTCAAATAAATCATGTAGCTACATCATTTCTTCTTCAATTAGTATTTTTCTGCATATAGTCTATATGTTTAGTTCAAGTCTGGTTCTGATTCCCAGGTCAGCAGAAAGTTCTCTGTCTGCAAACGAAAGAAACAAGAAACATGTGTAGAGTAAAATCCTAGTAGTAGCCTCGGCTTTGAGAGCAGAAAATGATTTAAAAAAATATTAATTTCCCATGCACAAATTTTTGCGAATATAGCTTTTTTCTTTGTTTTCACGTGTACTAATTTTCGCGAATTTTTCGAAAGAAACATTCACAGAATGAAAAGGAAACGTAGCTAGTTCACTGCTATATTCTTTATCACACAAGTATAAAGAAGGCAAGACACCAAGTCAATTGAAGGCGTTTCCATCTTCTTTCCATTCTGAATCAGAATATTCGTGCCATGAAAGAACGCTTGAAATTTTTTGTGTGTATAAATATATCACGAATCTCCGATTTTGTAAAGATTTTCGCGCTTTGACGAGCATAAAATTCAGTTTGCGAAAATTTATACGTGCGAAAATTAATATGCCAAGGTAATTCGATATAGAGTAGGTTTTGCTAAGATAATTATTCACTAGACATCTTCAAAAAAGAAGTTCTGTCAACAAACTGTGATCAAAGTAAGAGCATATAGCTAATCAGTGTGAAGAAGTGATTTTTTACTCTTATTTCAAGCACTGTTCATTTAACATTCTCCACAAATATATTAACTAGATCTAATCATAAATATTTTTATTTAGTTATCTGAGTTAAGGACGAATGTTGATGGTCTAGAAAAAGAACGTGATTTTTATTTTGGAAAACTAAGAGATATTGAAGTAATATGTCAGGAAGGGGACAATGCTGAAACACAATTGAGTCACTCAGTACTTCAAGTTTTATATGCAACTGAGGTATGTAAAAGCGCGAGTAACTACTGTAGTGGAGTGATTTTTGTGCATAGTTTCAGACCACAAAGACTGAAACTGCTAAGAAATTCCTCCTCTACAGTGATTGTTTGTTCTTATTTAGGACACTAACATGCATTTTAGTTGGTGGGTATTTTTCGTATTTCTGCAAGAATTCATTACTGTAGTTTTCCCTCTCTTTAATCAAAGGGATTATTTTCACAGAATTTTTGTTGAGTGAAAGAAATTAATTTTGTAATTTGCATCTGATCTTCTTTATAAAGAAGTTAACTCACTTCACGCCTGAATATAACTTCTGGTCATCACCTGTGGAGGAGTGTTTTTGTTCATAAACGTTTGTAATATAAGGAGCTGATCTACTATGGTATTGTGCAATGTATAAAATTGCAGGCGTCAGCAGTTGAGTGGTTGTGGAATTAGATAAAACGATTCGTCGACGCTGCAAAAATAAAAATTTAGAATACCAGTTTTCATTGTTAAAATAAACATTAATGTGTCGTGTTTAGACTAAAGCCATTTGATAAATTTATCGAACCATGAATTAATGTAAATCAAACTAAATAAGTGATTTTGATTGGTTTATATTTCTTTATTTACATATTTTTTGAATAAAAGCGATTTGTCGACGCTGCAAAATAAAAATATAGATAATATAACAAATGTTTATCTTTAATTTTAAGTAGTTTCCAATCCATTCGATTCACATCAAGCCTTAATGTAACTACCGGATATCACCCGTGGAGGAGTGTTTTTTAAATGCTGAAAACTATCCTCCACTGGGGATGCCCAGCAGTTATATTCAGACCTGCGCAGTGGTTGTCTGTTTTCGAGCATATCCATTTTCAACTAGGAACCATTGATCGCATTTTTATTTGGCTGTTGAAGTTTGATGATAAATTGCTACTACCTTAGGATGGTTTTGCTCCTCCCGATGAAGGTGAAGTAGGTGATGGTGAAGAATATGGTGGTGAACCAGAAGAATACTAAACCTTTAAACCTGGTTAAGAAAGTTCGTTAATTATCAGGTCTTAAAATATGATTCACCAACAGCCAGCAACCCAAACGCACCTGTGGAATTTCAAAAACGAAACCTATGCGCCATGTTTGATGTCGTTCAAAATTCAGAGTTCTGTTACCGGAGATAGATAATTATGTTGATTTTTTTAAAACGAAAGATTTTTTATTTCCCTTTCTAATATAGTATTAAGTATATTGTTGTAAATTATATGGTTTTCTGGGAAGTTTAGGTAACCATTATTGTATTTTGTTATTTATTTAGCCTTTATAGAAATTACCAGTACCTCATTCTCAGTGGGTTAAAAAACTTGTTCAAATTCCGCAATAAAAACGCTAAAACGACGTGACACTAATATCCTGTATTGTCCGAAACTTTTTGTTGGCTGAAATTCTTCGCTAAGGAAGAAAATTTTGTAAACGTTTTCTTTCTGAGTTCGGTAAATATATTTACGCATCAATTTCATCGTCAATAATAAACATTATTATTTTTATAGAGTCTTTACTGCGGACTTTGAACAATATTTTTCGGACTGGGATTTTACTTGCTATTTATTATTCAAAATACAGTGCTCCAAAAATTAGAGTCACTTTGGAAGTGCCAGTTGTCGACATGAGAGCATGTGCTCATCGCATGTACTCACCGCATGTACTCACCGCGTTAATTGTAAGCATAGCTTCAGTGATTATTTACACTTATTTACATTCTCAGTGAACTTTGTTCAATTTTTACCCACCGGGTTGCACAAATGTCCACCACTCAAATGTCCAAGTAAGTTTTCATAAAAGAGTCTAATAAAGATTAGGGAATTTTACTTTTCAAAAATATTTATCTCCATGATACTTTTTTAATCTCCACGCTACATAAAGTGATTGAGTTAATTATCTCCATCATACTATCGTGATTTCCTCCGTTGTACAGAAATACTAGGTTAGATAATTCACTTCTAGGTATAATTTTTATGTCAATAAATTTTGTCTAAACAATGCTCTTTGTTTTAATTCCCTCACAATGAGAAAGTCTACCTAATCCGATTTGTATGAAGAGCCATTCATGCCAGAATTATTTGATTTGGTGTAGTTGAGTTGGGTTTAATTTTTGTTTATCAACAATCATAAAAACTATTTAAAAACTTCGATTTGTCAAAAATATTTTCAATAAAAATGCAACAAACATATTTTCGTCAAAAACTGCAAATCAAACTTTTGTTAATAATGATGCTTTGCAATAATACGAAAAAATCTGCGGGTCTGAGCAGCAGGATAAATAATTAAAAATGGCGCATGAAGTAGTGGAAAATTTATTAAAATATTTAAAGTATGCTTGAGTCCACTCTTTATTGCGGCATAATAATTAATAATGGTACCAAAGCCACCATGAAAAAGAAATGATTATTTTCTGGTTGCATAAAATTATCATACATTAACATATTTCCTGTTAATGATTCTGACGTCAATGTATTACATTAACTGCAGAAGCAAACAGACCAAGTGAGATCTGGAAGAATCGGACTTGATCTGTGGAAGAGGCAAGAGGAATACATATATATCGTGAGAGAACTTAATGCAAACATTGATGAAAACCGATTTGATTCTTGTCATCGAGAACTTGATCCGATCGTTAGACAGATTCAAAGACTAGCCGCAGTCGGAGACTAGTATTCAACAACGAACAGCTATTGCTAATCTTGCAAGAATATTACGAGAACTCAATAGCTATCATCAAAAAGAAGGAAGAAAAAAGGAGCAGAATAACTGTCAAATAGCTCCTACCAGTCGCCAAGGATTTCATATGCTCGAGGGCGCCCAAAAGTACCTTGATTTGATTCTGAAGCAACTGAAGGAGACATCATGGGTCGGGCTGCTGCTGACGATGTAGTATACGGAGAAAACAAGCGAGAATATTCTTGTGATGCTGAAGGTGATTCAGTTGAAGTAATAGTTAATGAAGTAGTAGTTAACAAAATATGGTAGAACTAAGGTTTCAAAGCACGTTGAGCAGAGAATTGGCACATGGCCTCAAAACCTCGCGTGGATCAGCCATGTTGTTTGTTTTCTGTATCCGAGAATGGCAAATTTCTGTAGTTACTAAATAAACATTTAACAATGGTGCTCTATTATCGCTGTATCCAGGGTTTATATAGCAGACAATAGACCTTTCCCGAATTGCTGAATTATGCGGAAATGAAAAAAGTATACCTATATAAGAACCAAACATTTCCAAATATCAATAAGCGTCCTCCCCGTTTATTTGATACTGCAGAGTAGGTGATCTAATTAACACGTTAGACGCTAAAAGTTCAAGATTCAGAGTTGGCGTTAACTAATTTATAACGGGTTGCTTAATGCTGAATTACAGAAGTCTGTATACCTAAAAACTAAAAGTCATGCGGCGCCAACTTAACAGTACACTTCAGATGGCGGTCGCTTAAATTTGATTCGCGACCCGGTATAAATTAATTTGACTCGTACAATCTCGATAAAGGGTTATAATGGTCTTAAAGGAGAACTAACGACAGCATAGTAAGTTGATCTTAAATTGTTCATAATTATCTGAAATATCATTCTGTAAAATTTTTCTTTGTAATATTACTTGG
>JAULBZ010009191.1:0-10191 GCA_032360805.1 Neoturris breviconis | reverse complement strand
TTGGCCAAATTTCATCACTTTTCTGCATAATTACATAAAGTTGTAGCCAGGTTTTGATAAAATAATTGCTTATTTGACCCACTTCCTGTTATCTAGCTTATTTGACCCTTTTCCTGTTATCTATAAGTGCTGAAATTTGTGATCAGCAACTGCCAATAGTGAACTTAATGTAGATTTTAGAATTTTGACAAAATAGGGTGATTATGCGACTTTAAGCTAAAAATAACTAAAAATAATTAAAAATTACTATAAATAATTAAAAATTACTATAAATAACTAACTCATTAACTCGTTCAAGTCAAAAGACCACCGAGTAGGTTCCCAGACAGAAATGAATGTACCTATTTCTGTGTGTTAGACTGTGTAATTGTCGTATACTCATTGCGCAAAAACTTGTTCAAAGTCTGCTGTAAAGACGTTAGAACAACGCTGAACGACTAGCTTTTTTACTGCGGACTTTGAACAAGTTTTTGCCCAATGAGTAAGAGATTATATATGCATTATAATAGTCATTATACGTTGTGCTATTTTAGAATACATGCTGAATATATGACCTGATATGGCACGCGAATCCACAACAACAACAAAAAAAAGTCTCGTAATCTAAAAAAAAGTGTTCATAAATCGATTGCAGCAAAAAAACAACGATGTATTTTTAATGTTCATTTGAAGTCGCGTGTTTATTGGGTGAAGGTGTGACGACAAAATTAGGCGTGTTACATGTTCAAAAGGTTGTTGCAGTAATCCCATGTTACTTAAACGTGTTACAAGTTTGACAATATTTCTCCGCCTACTTTCAAATAAGTTGATTATTATCAAGTTATCATCAACGTTGTTATCGTCAACCTTGTCGGTACGTAACGTTTTTTCAACGTAAAAAAGATTGACGTTCAAGTCACCTAAAATACGCCACGATCCCAGCGCTTTTTTTCTCATCTCTAGGCGTCAGGAGAGAAGAAGACCTTAATTGTAGGTAAGCGTCTGTAAATAATGAGTGTTGGGTGTTGATGATGTGAGAATAACTATGCCAAAAAGAAGCAAAATTGAATCACGGTTCATTTGACCATGTGTCATGTGAAGCGAACTCAGATTATTACAGTGAGAGGTAAGCACTGTATCAACCCTTATGCCATGGTGGTCTGGAATGCAATGGTATCTGCTCAAAGTCAGCAAAATAACGTTAGAACAACGTTCTTTTTTCTAACGTTATTTTGCTGACTTTGAACAGGTTTTTGTCGGCTGGCTAGACTATTAATGTATTATATTAACCCACAAGTAAAAAAAAAAGTTCCACCAGCTTTATTTTTAACAAATACATGGTTGTACTTTCTAGCGTTCGTGTAATATATTTGACATTAAGGAGGAGTAATGTTGACCTGATTTATAAAGTGTCATATCTTTTATCTTAGGAGGAGGAGGGCAACATAAGTGTGTTATACAAAATGGGAGGGAAACTTAAAAAATGTTGCACACCTAGGCGTACGCTTATCTTAAATTACGTAATATGCATGACTGGTTACACGAGGGTGCTATAGTTATGTAGCGCCCTGATTAAACTGTTGTACCCACATCAGTTGTTGTTTACCTTGTGAGCGAACTTTTGGTTGTAGTAGAACAGGATATAGACTTAGTTTGGTTAAGGATATTGACGTGGGTATTAACAGGAAGTGTTATTGTTTATATTATGTAAAGGGTATTTATGTATTTCTACTATATTCTTACCCAAGTGGAGGGCACTGCACAAAAAGGAAGTTATTGCATCGTTTGATTATCTTGTAGACCGACTATATTCTCTAGTCTAATTGCATTGCAGCAAGTTCTACTTTGAGAAGCTAACGCCAATATGTTCTGTGAATAGGTTCATGAAGTAATCCCCGTTAAAAAAACTTTGTTCTAGTTTCTTTACTGCAGACTATAAACAAGTGTTTGCCAACTGAGAGGGATATCAATTTCTTTATAAAAATAAATATATCTATGGCAGCACTTCACTTTTTAATGTCGAAAAGACTTTGACTTACAAACGTTGAGAACAACGTCATTTGCTGTTTTTGTTTTCTATTCTGACCTCCACCTCTAATTAATTCTTACCAACCTACACCCCTACTTTCATTTCAAGTTGTGTCAGCTAACTTTAACCCTCCATTAGTATGGTGGGGTACCTCCGGAAATTTGTTAATTCATGGGAAGGTATTAGAAAATTTAGGGGGCAAAAAGTCACAAAAGTATGATGCAGATATTAAAGTATGTAAGAGAATAACCTCCTGAATACTGATTTATGCTATGTTACTTTCACAGTTAAATTTAAAAATGGAAGGGGGTATACCATACTAATAAAGAGTCAACAATATAAATTGAGGGAGAAGTAATTGCCAATTTGACGTTTTTCTGACCAACTACATTGAACTTAGCTGGAACAATCAACCTCGTTGCCAGGGCTTACCTTTTCAAAATACGGAAGAGCTCTACCGTATTTTGAAAAGTCAAGAAGCCCTGGGTAGGAACTTAGCTGAAACAGTTAACCTGCTCTTGGGTACTTAAACTAACTGTAAGTTCTATGTTACACTGTATCAAGTAGCCTCTTCAAAGTTTTACTGATAAGTCCCATATTACACTATAAACAAGATTCCTACAGAAGTAATAATGATGTACTTACAAATTTCTTTCAATTCTTTATAATAATGAACTCATTTTGAAGCTTGAGTCTTGAGCCTATCGAGTTCGACCCATCTATTCGAAGTGTGAGTAAATATGTTTTATTCATGCGTATTTATACAAACCAATAGTTGAAAACTAAAAATAAACAATGATGGACTAAGTGACGTAGTATCTACAAGTATTAAGAAAATAACCCGCGGGAATGTTTTCATTAAACGCAAATATTTTCTTTTTGATGTATATTCAAATGTTTCATACATTATAATCTAAAATGATTAAATATCAGTTATTCATTTGTTGTTTATTCCACGCCCACATACCGCCTATATACAACGCCCACCTATATAGATGTTACCAAGACGAGACTTAAGAGTTTTATTTGGTCATTTAGGACTGTTCAGATATTGAGTGTTATCATAAACATGGAGACGTATAAAAGCAACAAGACATTCTTCAAGTTTCAAAGTCTAGCCAATTAAGTAATAATAACATAAAATTGAGGTTTACCTATAACCTGTTAATCCGCCAACAAATAAATATATGTCCTTATATGGGATTTACTCTCTCTAAAAACTAAATTGGGTAAAAAAAAGACTAACGATGTAATGAAATTAGGCTATAAATATTCTTTATAGACATATTCAACGATGCGTTGGCTGTTCAAAATAGAAACTTGTTGCAATGCAACAACTTTGTGCAGTCATTGAATAAAAAGAAAGTTTATGCAGTGCAGACAGTTTTTACTTTAAGCAGCCAAAGCCTCGTTTTCATGCATTTTTGAATATGCCTATTAGCGTGAAATAACACTGCATGGTCATTTGACGTCTATGTTTAAATGACATCCTTCTAGTGTCTTTTTGTTTATTTTCCGCTGTTTTGTTAATTACACCCGTGGGTAAAGTTTGTTTACATGAGACATTGTTTTTGGATGATGCACCTGCTGGTATAAGCATTTTAATTAATACACGTATGTATGTAAGTTTCTACATGCGCATATTTTTCCTTTGGATGATAAACGCGCTGAAACACGCATTTTAAACACGTTTCATTTTACTTACAATACAATACATCGTTCTGTAAATTACATATCTACAACCAATGAGAGCTTAAACCGAAGTTATTTATTGATGACATAACTAAGTCAACTCGCAGATAAAAGACAAGTTTGTAGCTATTGTAAATAAAAATTATTAAAAGTAACTAATTCTATTTCAAACATTATCTATTGCTATGGTGACATTTGAGGATGTCGCGTGACATCCGTTAGCAAATGTATTGGTTCAAAGATAGTTCCGCATAGAGACAGGATCTTACTTAGACTAGCAGGCCGTCGTTATAAAAATTTTGCTTAAAAATAGTGAGTCGCTTATGATTAAATTATACTTAAAAGAGAAGAACTCCATTTTTTCTGATTAACTCCGATATCTTTCCCGCTTTTTGGATTTAGCCTACTAACGACTATAAACCAGTCTAGATCTTACTGAAATAAATCATCAGCTTGACTTTTATTTTTCTTTTACAAATTTGTCAAAGTTGATTTCCATTAGGCGAATAATTCCGTGTGAAAGCCAAAAGAAGGCATTCTATTGGTAGAAAAATGCGTAGGAATTTACAGTTAATTTGCTACCATTAGAAGGCCTTCTTTTGGCTATTGGGCGGAATTTTTCGCCCAGTGAAAATCAAACTTTAACTTGGTTTGTATTTTTGTTTACAAAATTTGTTAGAACTGATGTTTGTTTCTGATGTTTTTCTGACGCAGATATATTAAAGTTTAAAGGGCGGTTTTATTGTTCATCAGCGTAGGTATCGGGACAAACGACATTCCTTTTACAAAGGACAGGAATTCGTGAATTCCGTTGTTTTTTGTTATTTCTCTCTACTTCCTGGTTTTACACAAAACATACATATCTAAATATACATTATAACGAGTGATTAATTTATAACAGAAGATCTGATTTCATCGGATTCTACTCTGATTTCACCGGATTGCCGGGCTATTTTCGGATTGCCCTAATTGATTATTTTCTATTGTATACCAAGTGGACGAAAACTTGTTCAAAGTCGGTAGTAAAGATGCTAGAACAACGTCGACCGACATTGTTCTGGCGTCTTTGCTGCGGACTTTGAACAAGTTTTTTGCCTACTTGGTATAAACTCATTCATTAACTTTTAAGCATTTTAATTCATAGTATTTTTTTCTGAAGAACAGTAGCTGCCATTATTAATACAAAAAGTAGCCCGGCGCTTCGGATAACTACGCGAAGTGATCAACAAGAAGCTAAAATCGATGTTCTTTTTCTCAAAAAGTTGACGACAATATTATCGGGTAAATTTTTAATTATACGCATTCGATATGTTTGATGCTTTAAAACTATACTTTTACAATAGTCAACAAAATCTGACGAGACGTTTTATAATACCCCCTTTCCTCAATTTGATAGCCCGGAAGTTTCAGAAAAGTCTAGTCACAATATTGAAAACAAGGGGAGGAGGAAAAAACCACCAAAAAATACTTTTGAAACTGTATTTGTCTCCTAATTTACAGACCACAACTGTTATCCAATAATTATCAACCTCGTTCCCAGGGTTCCTAGGGCTTCTTTCCGCTTTTTGACGGGAGAGACGTCTCTCCCGTCAAAAAGCGGAAAAAAGCCCTGGGAACGAGGTTGGATAATTATAGATTTCCGCAAGGAAATTAAAGTGGTAAAATATCCGTTACTTACAACGATCAGAGCATATATACTTTTGTAACCAAGGCTCCATTTTTATTATAGTAGTCTGTGAGTAGAAAGAAAACGGTTATCTAAGGTTTCAAAACTATTTTTTGAAATGACGGTATATACTATGCGGACAAAAACTTGTTCAAAGTCCGTAGTAGAGACGCTAGAACAACGTTTTCAACGATATTCTAGCGTCTTTACTGCGAACTTTGAACAAGTTTTTGTCCAATGGATAGCGTATTTCCCTTTGAGCAAACAAGCCATGAGCACATTTTTAAAAAAAGCAATATCATGTTTTTTTATATAAGCAACCAAGGTCAGACGTTAGTAGTAATATTGCTTTAAAATGGTGGGTTTTAATACTGATGTTGCTTAGATTGTTGCTAAGCATAGAAACACAAATTATTACGGACACGACAGGCCATGTAATACAAATATATGCTGCGAGTTTGTATGACGTTGTGGAACATGATGGGACAAATTTTTCCAAAGATTTATAAAAATGTAGCTAGAGATAAAGTATGTTCGACTTAGGTTTTATAACTACACTCCATAAGTGCCATAATAACAATGTTTTACATTGAAAAATTAGAGTATTTTTAGTAATTGGTGTCGCTAGGTCTTTTAAGCTCTTAGTAGTATTATTGTTTAATCTTTGGAAGAAATTTCGGTACTCCCAGTAGCTTTGAACAAGATTTTAACCACTAAAAAACGTATATATATATTTGAAGAAGTCATGTGGGAACACAATGTCGAATCAACATCGAAACTACTTCAAAACGACGTCGTTTTGATTTTGTTTCGACGTTGAACCGACATCATGTGCCTGGAGGAAACGTCTGACCTGATCTCTGTGTACATGCGTGACTTTACGATGATTTAACCCTGATCATATTTTTCCCACGGGATTTAATATGGATAGCAAAAAGGTGACTCCATAAGTAACCAATTACTTTGCATATTAATTGTGGTCTTAATTATAATTAGGAAAGCCTTAATTGTAATTATGTTGCCATTAATATGTGCCCATGTAGATGAAGGGTCCCATCTCTGTAAAATTATGCTATGGGTAAAGCATAGCTATTCGAATTACTATGATCTATTTTTAAATAAGTATTCTATCGTCTAAAAGATCAACAATTTGAAATCAATTTCAGAGAAACAGGTCCGTGGGCAAAGACTTGTTCAAAGTCCGTAAAGACGCTAGAACAAGGTCAAACAACGTTGTTTTAGCTTCTTACTGCTGAGTTTGAACAAGTTTTTGCCCACTGGGAGAATCTAATAATCCTAAACTTACCCAGTATGTCATATCAATGTAAACATTATCGTGCCTTCGATCAGATTATATAACAGATGGCGCGCGAAATCAAATGAACATCATACGTTTTTTTTCTATAGTGCCAATTTATGTACACAATATATACAGAAACGAAAATAGAATCTTCTCGAATATTCAATGAAGCCATCTCCTCCTGAGAGGTTGAGAGAAAAATATATTTTTCTTACAATTAGGCACAACATAGGTTTTTATATGCCTAGTGAGCAAAAACTTGTTCAAAGTCTGCAGTAAAGATTCTAGAGAAACGTTTTCAACGTTGTTCTAGCGTCTTTACTGCAGGCTTTGAACCAGTTTTTGTTCTCTGGATAGGTGCAAATAAGTTGATTCCGCTCTCAAAAATCAATTAAAAACTCTGCGGCGGTGGCAAGCAATTACTTCCGTTACTATTGCGAAAGTTCCCTATGGCAAATTTCAAAGAGGCATTTATAATTATTGTATTTAGCTCTCTCGTCATTAATCGAATGGTTTTGTTGGTACACCCTCGCAACTTGTACATATCAAGTTAACTTCCATACAGCGCGAAATAAAAAGCTACATAAACGCACATGTACGGGGTCTTCCTGAGGCGTGCCGAGATACTACTGTTACTTTTACTCTAATGAGATATCATTAATTAAAGCTTTATTGGAGAGATAATTAGACGGACAATACTTAATTATTTAGTCGGACAATCGGACGAATTGGTGTAAACAAATGGAAAATCATTGCTTGCAGGAACCTATTTCTAGAAACTCGTCTTAGTTGGAGCGTAAGAAAATGAAGATATATCAATTGGTATATCATGGTAAAATGAGCATCGAAACAACATCCTTGGTCAAATGGCGTCGGAACAACGCCCTTGACATTGATCCATTGTTGTTTCAACGTATTGACCATGATATGCAATTATCATGTTTTCTCGAATTAAGAGCAAATAATCACTGTGAAGGAGAGGTGATTTAGCATAGATTCAGGCTTACTTCCAAGTACAGTGTTTCAAGCTAAAAAACCTGAAACTATATTAAAAAATCTATTGTCCATACATAGTGGGCAAAACTTGTTCAAAGTCTGCAGCAAAGAGGCTAGAACAACGTTTTCCAACGTGGTTTTAGCGTCTTAACGCGGACTTTGAACAAGTTTTTTCCCCTTCTGAGTAAGGATTATTTGTATTATTCATAGGTAGAAATGGAACATTTAGTTAACCAGATGTGAATACCTTCACTGTCCAACAACAAAAAAATGTTACACGACGTAGGAACAACGTTGAAACAACATCAAAGCGTCAAATTAA
Source organism: Neoturris breviconis (assembly GCA_032360805.1). NCBI lineage: Eukaryota > Metazoa > Cnidaria > Hydrozoa > Anthoathecata > Pandeidae > Neoturris > Neoturris breviconis. The sequence goes on along the minus strand of JAULBZ010009191.1, from coordinate 2,207 downwards.
CGTTGTTTAGACGTTGGTTTGATGACGTGTGTTAATCATGCCGATGCCGTGTGTTAATCATAGGACAAAAACAAAAATAGAATTTTCTACCATAATGGAGTAAATGAGCTATGGTCCTACTAATCTATCCTTTGTGCTATTTATTATGAAATCGATAATTGATTACTCTTATAGCTATACACCTCGTGGATACTAGGGTCAAACACATTCAACTCAATATAGAATGAAAGCTAAAGCCTTCGTTTAACCATGAATGTGCCCACATAGTTTTAATTTTAAACAACATTACTACATCCTGTTTACTTTCAGCTTATCAGTTACAATCTGAGATATTCGCACGAAATATACTAGTTACAACGTTAGTTAACCTTTCGTTCCTGAGTAACTTTCTTATCTTACATCCAATTAAATGGCACCCAGTCGTCAGTAGGCAAAAACTTGTTCAAAGTCAGCAATATAGACGCTAGAAGCAGTGTTTTAACGTCTTTACTGTAGAATTTGAACAAATGTTTGCCTACTGAGGTCATTAATACAAAATTTAAAAAGACATGACATGATGTAAGATAAACATCTCTACTATGTACATACGATTTGCGAAAAACTAAAAAGAGATAGGAAAGATTATGAAATTTCGAAAGGAAAGATGTCTTAGAACAATAGCGTTTATTTAAAACATATATTATCTTTGTTTTCTCGCAATCAGCTGGGCACCCTTTATTTAATCAATGTCGAAAATACGGCATTTTGTCGGTATCAAGCCGTCTTTACGACGTTGATTAAACGTCGCATGTCGATAGGACAGAATTCTATAAAATACCACATGAAACAAGGTTTCTAACATGGAGAAATATTAGCCAATGGGTCAAAGTAGAAAAAGGCGTTGTTGTGACGTCAGAACCACAAAACAACATCTTTTTTGGCAGGGTGACCTATAAGCACAGTCCTTAGTAGTAAGTACCTTTCAGCGGTTGTAAGGATTAAGACTTGGTTAGAAAACGCATGGTTGATAATAAATTACTAGTTTCTAGCTCCAAAAAAAAAAGAAAAAAAGGTTTCTATCTTACACATAATATCTGCTTTGAAACTTTCTGTGAAAAATCATTGTATCATCCCTCTGCACTCACAAAGATATGACTAAATTACGTATTAACCACATCTGAATCACATTTATGATGACAACATACGCCAACCCTATTATTACGTTGATTGAGAATTAGTAATACAATATGATGCATACAAGAAGTCTTCTTATAGGATTACAACTACGTCAAAAATCTTTCTTTTGCGAAGGTTTAGAAATCCCGCAATAAGTGTGAATCTGTTGAAGTGGAAACTGATTCATCGATCTTACAATTGATTGGTTTCTTCGTTCAGAATTAATCAATCAAATTACAAGTCAATTATAAACCGCTAAGCCACGAGTTCCTTGGAAACGTACAACTAACAAAGGATGACAGAAACTGCATACGTAAATCTAAATGTTTTCAATATACGTGCAATAGAGAATTTCGTCATACACCATTAAATTTAATGCAATAGAAGATTGTATAGCTTCCACTTTTAACTGACGTATTTAATTTTTAGTCTCTTGGCCTAGCTTTAGACTAGTTCCGTGTCGTAAATTTCGATTTCGCCCGATTCCCGTTTTATCTTCCGATTTACTTTGATTAGCCTACTAAGAGGAACTATTCTCTAGTCTATTAGTCTCCGCATGATCATAAACCCTTTCTTCTTTTTATGGAAAGACATTTAAAATAATTTTTAAATTTTTGAAACTAAATCGAAAACGAAACAGTTCCTATTTTAGACTGTTATATACATAGTCGGTTCATAGGTCAAGAAACCGTGAAGAAAATTAAACCGCCATAGTGGATACGAGCACAAATTTGAACCAGAATTAAAACGGTAACCGATGGATTGCTATTCTATTCCTTTCTAGAACGCAATTAAAAGGCCTGTAAGATTCTACGCTGAAAGTATCATAGTGATAATAGGTGTTTTTTTATAAACTTAAGTCGATTTACATGTGTTGTTTTATAAGAAACCTAGCGAAGGACCTAGTAGCAAAAGTTTCCTAATTATGGCGTCTAAATTGAAGGTTTTTAGTTCTAAAAGTTTCTTAATGAGTTTCTTAAATTTTTCAAATATTATTAAAGTACAGAGACCAAAACAGACAATAATAACGAGTAAGTATGTTTTAATTGCAT
>JAULBZ010009190.1:0-10191 GCA_032360805.1 Neoturris breviconis | reverse complement strand
AGAGGAGAGATTTTTCGGAATATTTTCAGCCAAAATGGCTGAAAATATTCAGAAAAATCTCTCCTCCACAGTGATGACCGGCAGTTATTTTAAGCTCTACAACAACAACCTTCCTATTCTACAAACTTTATCAGCAGCGCTCATTCTGCAATTTTCTCTTCGTTAATACTAAAATATATTTTCTCCTTATTGTAAAAAAAGACTGGAATTGCCCCCCGGACACTATTTAATTGTTAAGATTATTAATATCGATTGACAAGCTTTGGTAAATAAAAAAAAAAGAATTAAAAAAAGTGACGTCAACGTTCTTGCAATTGATTGGTTTCTTTGTCAGAAGAAATCAATCATTTACTAGAACGTTGATTCAGTATTCCACTGTATAGTATAAGCTGTAATATTTCATAGACTATTTTCATTCACGAAGTGATGAAAGAACCATTGGTGTGTTTGTGACGATGAAAAGTTACAGTAAAGACACTAGAACATCGTTTTCTAGCATCTTTACTTCGGACTTTGGACAAATTTTTACCTACAGAGAAGGAATCGGACAACTAAGTAATACAAGAAGTTAGGTAACCATGAAAAAAACGTGCTGTCGAGGTAAACAGATGTTACTATGTCTGCGTCTCCGTTGTCCTAGTTACATCGACTAAAATACGTATCAAAATACCTAGCTACTTTATATCTACAAATATCAACAGATAGTTGAGAACGCGTAATAATATTCAAACAACAAAGACAATAACATCTAAAAATTTATGTTCCAAAAACCACTAGTTCGGCAAATTTAAAGACGCAAAAGAAAAGGACACAGCACAGAAGGGGATTCAGTCAACAAGCTAGCATCGAGTTGCTCCATAAAAGAAACGTTTACCTTTTTATACTTTCCTTTGATTCTGACATTTAAAATTGATGTAAAAAAAGTTATAACCTGTGTGTATGATAAAACATTATTATGAGTCTGAGATTTACATTTAATGTTTGTTGTTATAAGTAACTCTCCTCCGTCCGTAAAACAAAGACTTCCTTGACAAAATGTATACACTCTTATAAAGCTATATCTAATCCTTTATAAAAGCAATGTGGAGAAGAAGTAATCATTACGAATTTATGAATTCCGTTTATATCGGAAAGTTAAATTAACATGATTAACTTACTACTTGTATTTACAGAAAGTATATACCATAGAGAAAAATAAAATTTACAGCACCCTCCTGCGTGACTTTATTACTGTTGAATTTGTTCAAGTTTAGTTTCTTTTATTTCAAAGTTGTTTCCACACAGTTGGGACACAGTGCATAAAATCCGTATAAAAACTTGTTGTACTGTAATAACTTCCTTTTTGTGCAGCGACTGCACAAAAATGTGTGCGACTGCATAAAAAGAAGTTACTGTATTGAAACGAGGTTTCTACTTTGAGCAGCAAACGCCTTGTTTTCATGTATTGGTGATTAGAGGTCTATTTGTGATTGTCACCAGCTTCATTGCGAACACTCATTAGAACAAGATACAATATTTTATACTCAATGAGCCCAGGAGGCAAAAGTAAAACGTACTCATCGGTCACGCAATTTCTACCAATGGAACGCCTTCTTTTGGCTTTCGCAACGAAATTTTCGCCATAGTGGAAATCAACCGATATCTTTTGAAAAAGAAAGAACGTCCGAAGGACATTGGAAGGCATTTATAAGGAGAAGGATAACCATATTTCAATAGTGTAAACTTATTATCTTGACAAATAAAAGCAAATACAAAAACATTGTCTAATATTCCAGCATGACTTCTGTTTAATGTAGAATTTTCTGACAAAGATATTTTTGACCTGTGTCAATAAAAATATTCCTAATCTGTGTCAGTGTAACATGGTGGTGCTCTGTGATGAAAGAGACATGTTTAGTATTAGCAGTAATTATTGACAGATAGTTAGATTGAAACAGATAAAACAAATCTGCAAGGATTAGTGTAATATCAACGAGATTCTAAATTGATTGGTATTCTAAACACAAGGAACCAACCAATTACCAATCAGTGCTCTCCACCGCATATATAAATTAAAGATGCTTCCTTATGGGAAGGATTATCCATGTCCAGGGGTTAAAGTAACTGCAGGAGGAGTGATTTTTCAGAATATTTTTTTTAGTTTTGGTTGAATATATTCTGAAAAATCTCTCTTCCACAGTGATGACCTGCAGTTATTTTAACTCCCGCATGTAGGATTAACGTCGAAACATTATTTCGACGTTGTGCCTGCTGGCCCAGGTTAAATCTTCTCAAAGCCAGTCTCTAAATAAATGGAAACAGTCTTCTAATCCATACTCAAGTATATGTGTAAAATTACAAAATGTAAAGGCATAAAAAACAAGTAAGAATACCTTTTTTCTGCATCTAATTTTCAACGAAGAAATATAACTGCAATCTGGTATAACGGTTCTGGAATATCTTCCACGTCAATTTCACAGCATGCTCTTCTCAGTAACCATGGTAACTAACATTCTTTTCTTCATAGAAACATGTTGCTTAGTAACAGTAATCGAAAACTGAGTAATATATTATTTATTTTACTGTCTAAAAAAAGAAGTCGAAATAATTACACGCGACGAAACGTGGAAAACACCTCTAATTTTATCAATTTTTTATTTTTATTTGTGCTTACTCTTTATAAGTATATGCACCATCTGAGAAGGAGAGCAAGTGATTAGAATTATAAGACTCTTTAATTTCATAAACACTCAAATATATATACTGTTTACAGAGCTAAACCATGTATAGATGCGTGGTCGCACTTACAACAAAATATGTCCAAAGTTCGCAGTAAAAACCCTAGAACAACGTTTTTCCTGCACAGTTCTCGATATAAAGAGCAATTAAACCTGAACAAAACCTCACAAAACCTATATTGCCATTGATTATTATGCTATTTGAGATCCAGATCAAATACTATGTAAACAATGTCCTTGATGTTCATTCAACGTTTGATCACAGAAATTCTACTTCCTTTTCAACTTGGTAAAAAACTCGCTGCGAAAGCCAAAAGAATATATTCATTGGTAGAAATTGACGTCACATGACTTTGACGTCAATTTCCACCAATGGAATGTCATCTTTTGGTTTTCGCCTAGTAAAGATCAACTCTTAAAAAAAACCCAAATATAATAACAAGTCAGGTTTTGAGGCGTCACTTTCAACCAATATAATGGCTTCATTTACAATTCGCGGGAACGAAATCGCTTAGTGGAAATCCGCCTTTATACCCTAATTACAGATTTCAGAAAGCATGTTTACTCCATAGACCATCGGATTTTTAGAACAGGCTAATTCTCAGACTCTACTTCAGAAAGAATAACAACTACCACATTCACATGACCAAAGTTGCTTTCACCGAGTAATTCAATGCCACAACCGTGAAGAAGTTTGTTATGTCAACGAACTTTCAATTGATTAGTTTATTCGGTACGAAGGAGGGTATTTGGTCAACGATCGATGACCCAGTATATTTTTTACCATAGAAACTTCTTCGCTTTAGATCCATGCAAATAGTTTTAACTCAGCCTGCCCACTAGACACCTGCTGACTGACGTCATTTCAACGTTGATTAGAGACGTCTCGTGCCCATTGGAGTAACTTTCAACTAAGAAACATAATAATAATAATATAAAAAATAATAATAAACAACTGTAAATATTAAGGTATGTTAAAACTTTTATTATTTCTCATTTCTTTACCACTTATTACTAAAACTTTCCGCGTACACATCTTTTCTCATGTTCATGGTTAAAACAAACAAAACTCGAGATTTTGTAATTTCATCTCTGTGTTTGTTATTACCATTTCTAAGAATAGTGTTCTTCTCCAACGTTGTTCTAGCGTCTTTAATGCGGACTTTGAACAAGTTTTTGCCCACTGTGTCTGTCGTTCAATTTATCTCTCCATTGTAAATCTGAAGAAAGAAAATCATAGAAAAACACCTGAAAACTTAAAGAGAACTTTCCTGCTAAAAACGTGTGGCCTGTATTATTTGTTTGCTATTATCATAGCACGAGAAAATGCGCGCATGAAAATACTCTACATTTCGCTTTTCTTTAGTAAAATCCAATTTTGTTTTGTCTATAGAGGATTAGATAAAGGTTTATAGATAAAAATTTACGTCTTTGAGTATCAATATTGTTCTTAAATCAGATGTGAACAAACAAGAGCCTACCCAGTCCGCAAAAACCTGTTCAAAGTCAACGGTTTTTGCTAGCTGGGTAGTGGGAAAAGACGTGTTCAAAGTCTACAGTAAAGACGCTAGTTTTTACCCACTTGGAAGAGTGTTCTTTTAACGATAGATAAGATATCGGATATATAGATTACAATACTATAAAATGTCTTCACAAATCCATTTATTTCAGAAGGGCTCAAGCTGTTTCAAGATTCTTTTGAGAACAAACATTCCTTTATAAATAGTTCAAAAAGAAAAGAATGAAATAAGCTGAACAGCTAAAAAATGTTTCTGCCGTCACACGACGTTTTTTTGACGTAAATATGACGTCTTGTGTACATTGGGTTGTTACCATGTCAGTACACGACGTAAAAACTTCAAAATGACGTCATTTCGACGTTGTTCCGACGTCGTGTACCCACTGGGATATAATAAAACCCCACTGGGATATAATAAAACCGTCCTTTAGACGTTAATATGATGTCGTGCTTACTGGGTAGTTATGTAACAAGACCCAATGGGTATGGATTATTTAATCAACGTCGTTTTGATATTGATTAGACTTTCCGTGACGGCAGAAAAATGACGTCAGTGAGCATTTCATGGATAAACAACGTTGACCACAACGTGCCTTCTTAAGACCGAACCAAGTGGGCACATGACACCGCAACAATGTCAAAACGAAGTCACGACGTTGTTCTGATGTCGCGTGCCAGCTGAGAAGGAAACAAAAATAAAAAACTACCAAAAACCTGCATTAAAACGTTTGTAAAACTATTCCAAATTCTATATATATATAGAAATCGAACAATACAGTTTCTTTCTATGACAAAATATAAATCCAAAAACTATAGCTATCAGAAAATATTATTTATATACATTATTTCACCATTGTTGAAAAATAAATTAACTTTTTAGAAAAATACTTTTATACACATCGCGAACAAAGATTAAAAAAACAGATGTCCGCCGGCACACGACGTTGGTACAACGTCAAAACAACATCAGAATGACGTCGCGACGTCGTTTTGACGTATTTTCGATGTCGTGCGTCGGCAGGGATATATTTATAACTTACATAAGACAAACCTGAAAATAACTGTCAGACATCACCTGTAGAGGAGTGTTTCAAAACACTCCTCCACAGGTAACATCCGGTAGTTATAATTTTAGGCTTGAAAACACAGAAAATATTTTCCTTTAAAAACCAAAATTTGAACTCTTGTAAAGAAATAATGACTCAATAAATTTTGTTCAGAGATGTAACCTTCCTCACAAATTACTTTCAGTGAATGTTTAACAAGGTACTGCGGAGGAGTGATTGTTATTACAATTAATACCCAAGGAGGAGTCAATATGTTGATAGAAAGCTGCAGATTTTAAAATATAAGTACTAATTTTAAGTACTAAAGCACTGCTCTTTTCAAGTTGTAATCCATAATCACCCCCTGGGAAATTAAGCGTACCACAGTGAAATCAACAGCAATTTCCAACAAACCCGGAGGTTCGTTTTCAAATACTTACACCTGCAAATAGTTAATAAACTGTAGCTGATGTTCATTGATAAGTATAACAGGGGGTTAAATAAATAAAATATAAAACTAATTGACAATTATATTATCTCCATCTATAGGTGGTAGAGGCGTAAGTGCATTTCTTTCTTTCTTGGTTAGTCGAGGCAATAATATTCGATCATAACGAGCAGACTTTGGTAACCGCAATGCATTATGAAGATTTGTTAATGCACTACTAAAATAATGTAAAATAATAACATTGATAAACATTAGGTCAACAAATGCACGTTATTGATTGGTTTCTTCAGTATAAAAAAACTAATCAGGTGCAAGATCATTGTTTTCGCATTCTTCTCTTTTTGACTGAGCTTATCTAAAATTACCAAAACACCAAGACAGATCACCCCCATTAATTTTTGTCTCGATGAAAATATAGTAATCATAAAAACCCATTGTTCCAAATAAAAGGAAATAATCACTGCTTAACTGTCATTTTTGAGCATAGCTTCCCAGCCAGTAAAATCTGTTCAAAGTCAGCAAAATAACGTCAGAACAATGTTTGGAAACCACTCTTCCTAGTGGGAAAAAACTTGTTTAAAGTCCGCAGTAAAGACGCTAGAACAACGTAACTTCTGTGTTCAGAATTGAAGATTTCTTAATTTTGATAATGTCCCAAGCTACTAGTTTCTTATGAAAAAGGAGTGTATTTTAAGTATTTTCCCCAATTTTTTAAGACTTATTTGAAAGATCATTAATAACATTGTTTAACCCTATTAGGCCACATGCCCCCCCCTCCCCACCCCCTCCTATTAAATTGTTCATAACCTTTTAAATAAAAGTGATATCATGCTCAAACTTTCTGACTTTTCATAACTTTTAATTAGGAAAATATGTTCCCCAATGTTTTTTAAAAATAATTTGCTCATCTTGTTTATAGTTTGAAGTACTTTTGGTGTAAATTTGAAAGAAAAATATGCAGCCGTTCAGATTTTATGGAGGGGGCCCTCATGCCCCTCCCCCCTAGGCTCTCAGAGCCCTAAAAAGCCTAGGCCTAATAGGGTTAAGTAATAGGGTTAACCTTGTCTTTTTTTGTTGCATAATTAGCATATTAACAAATAAATCATTTGGACTTAGGTCTTTTCTACCCAAATAATAAATTACATAATGTGGACTTGCGCCTTTTTATATAAAAACAATGTAAAAAGGTGAAAGCAAGCCTGAATATAATTGTCGAGCATCACCTGTGGTGGAGTGTTATTTGAGGATATCTTTTAAGCTTTTAAGCTTAACACTATACTCAAAAAACACTCCTCTACAGGTGATGTTTGGCAGTTATATTCAGGCTTGGCAAGTCTGTATACTAAAATTTACAATTTAAATAGTAAAGGCCTAAGTTCAAGCTTTTTGATATACAACAATGAATAGAACAATAGACAATACCTTATATAGAACAATAGACAATACCTTATAAGACGTTTCTTTGTTAATAGATAATCCTCTGATTCATCCGCTTCAAAAGTACCATGACCTTTAATTTTCAACGCCTATAACATAAAATGAGAAGCTGAGAAGGGTGTTATATCAACGAACTCTAATTTCGTTGGTTACTTAGTGATATTAAACCAGTTAGAAGTCGTTCAACTCAGCACTCCTTCTTCTGTGATAATAAAGTTGCTAATAGTTACATTTGCATGGGTATTTGCATGTTTGTGTGTACCACAGATGAGTCATGCTACATGTCATTAATGTTTTAACTAAATGTTCCCAATGCACTACAGGGCTCGAAATAACAGCCGGTCATCACTGTGGAGGAGAGCTTTTTCAGAATATTTTCAGCCAACTTGGCTGAAAATATTCTGAAAAATCTCGCCTCCACAGTGATGACCGGCTGTTATTTCGAGCACTGCACTATATTCAAGGGTCTTTGGAATCTGAAAACAGAGCTCACTGATGGTTTCTTTAATGCCATAGATAATGTCTACTTTACACGTTGGTATATAAATTGAAGACAGATATAAATCTAAGAGTTGGTCAACATAGAATAAACATAAATAAATGACGATATCACAGTTATTGAATGCATTATAATAGACTAGAATTTAAAAATATAATCAAAGGTACGGTATTGAAAGTAGCCCACCAAACCAAGTGAAAGTTAAAACTAAGCACATAAATATGATTTGCATACGCACATTGTATGTCAGTGTTTGAAATTTATCTTTATTAAGATGGTAAAGTTTCAGTTTAAATAAACATTTGTAACACCTATTTCAACGTAAAATTATGCAAGGTCACTGTGGAAGAGAGTAGTGAAATTTCATATCCAGGATAACACCCAAATTTTACATGGCATTAGGATTTCATGTCCTTATTAAGTTGATAAAGTTTTAGTTCAAATAAACAATTGGAACACCATTATCCAGTTAAATCAATTATGTCAAGTCGCTGTGGAGGAGAGTAGTGAAATTTTATATCAAAGATAAACACCAAAATTTTACATGCCATTACGATTTTTCATGTCGTTATTAAGTTGATAAATTTTAAGATCAAATAAACAATTAGAAAACCTTTATCAAGACACAATTACATTAAATCACTGTGGAGAAGAGCAGTGGAATTTCATACCATAGCCAGAAGCAATGCTCAAAAGTCACTCCTCCACAGTAGATATAAATTGGATATGCACATCATAGCATCATGTATGAACTAAATAATAATATAATTTAATTAAAACTTTGTAAGAAATAATTATTATATATATAGTTTTATAAAGTATGTTATTGTTATGCTACGTTCAGTGCGACAACTAAAGATAAGTATATTTAGAAACGTGGTTTCTACTAGCAGTCATAAAATCTTGTAGAGGTGGTTGTCATCATTTGTTATTAAAATTTAAAAAATAATAAAGAATAATGAAATAGAAGATTACATACTCATTAAAACAATTTATTCTTTTTATTAAAAAAACCTTCCTTTGTTGAATTGTGTATTGTCATTATATTTCTAATTTGAATTGAGAGTAACATACTATTAATTATTCTTTTTAAAAACTCTACCTCTGCTGAATTGTGTATTGTGTATTATACTTCTCAGTTGAATCATGAGTCATTAATAATGCTAAAAACCGCTATACTCATGATGGTAATTAAATGGTCCTAAATTGAATACACATTAATACACATTAATATTTATTTCAAAATTGAAGAAGGAAGCTTCCCAAAATCAAAATGGAGACTTCAATTCTTAAAATGTTAAAAATTATATTTTTTACTTTTCATCATCTCAAAAAATTGAGGAGAGAGCTTCCCCAAAATACAACAAAATGGCTGCCAAAAAAAATTCATGGTCAAAGTCCATGCTAGCCCATCAGGAACATATTAGGTCTATTAAGAAAAACGGGACTACGCTGACTCTGCAAAGTGATAGCAATAGCCCATCAAACTTTGTTTGGTGGGCTAAAAATGATATGTAGAAAATATATGAAAAGGCCAGTGGGAAAACTGAAAACTGAACTCAAAAACACTCCTCCACAGGTGATTTCCGACAGTTATCTTGTTTTGAGGCTTGTTATGGTGAGAGAGGTTGTGAATTTGGAGGGAGTTAAGCAATCTCTATTATCCAAACAATTTATTATATCAAGGAACCGATTGTATGATTTTATATAACTTTTGATTTTTTCAGTGCTTGGAACAAATAACCACTATGTAGGAGTGTAGTTTTTGTTAGTTTCAAGCTATACAACCTGATTTTATGTTAAAAAATCACTTCTCCACAGTGATTAATTGTTCTTATTTCAAGTTTTTTAATAGAAAAAAGAAGATATTCATCTATTCATCATTGTGGAGGAAATTTTACGGAATATTTTCAGTCAATTTGGCTAAAACATCTCTCCTCCACAGTGATGAACGGCAGTTACATATCAAGTCTGAAACAACACCTGTGGAGGAGAGTTTTTCAGTATAGTTTCAACTTTGTGATGTCCAGTTCGCATATGTGCTTATGAAATATTACCTTCAAATTCGAACCAACATTAAAACGTACACTTCTTTTATTTGATGAAAATATTAATGCTATATTGTCCTAAAAATAAAAATAAAAAATACATATTTATAATCCTAATGAAGACGTCACCAAATAAAAATAAATACATATTTATAATCCTAATAAAGACGTCACAAAATAAAAATAAATACATATTTATAATCCAAAAGAAGACGTCACCAAATAAAAATAAATACATACTTATAATCCTAATGAAGACGTCACCAAATAAAAATAAATACATATTTATAATCCAAAAGAAGACGTCACCAAATAAAAATAAATACATATTTATAATCCTAATGAAGACGTCACCAAATAAAAATAAATACATACTTATAATCCTAATGAAGACGTCACAAAATAAAAATAAATACATATTTATAATCCTAATGAAGACGTCACCAAATAAAAATAAATACATATTTATAATCCTAA
>JAULBZ010009189.1:0-10191 GCA_032360805.1 Neoturris breviconis | reverse complement strand
TTTTAATAAAATGTTACGTAGCCTTTGTGTTTCAATGTGAAATTTGGAAAAATCAGAAACAAGAGAAAACATTCGAACTAAATACATTGTTTTTAGCCCACCAAACTTTATCACTTTGTGGCGGAGGCGGCGGACCACTTTTCATAATAGACCATATTTGATTAACCGATATAGTAAAAAAATAATTTTTTTTTTTTTTTATGAGTGTCAAAAGCATATTATATATGAAATAGTCTTACAGTAAATACCTTGATATTGTTATTGATTTCGTTTATTTATCATCGTTTGTGCTAAATTTTGATGAAATAACACATCGAACATATGAAAATCAAATTTTCTATTGTTCTCAAGACAATAAGAAGACAATGTTCTATAATTTTCGAATTGAGTTTGATGAGGGCATTATATGTGTCAATTTTTATGAAGAAATTCAAAGTAGTTTAAAAGTTATGGCGGTTTTTCCAATAAAATATGTTACCCAAAGGACCCCAGATAAAATAGAGTTAAAGAAAATATATTCTTTTCTTGCATTCTAGTATTAATTTAAATTTTATTTTCAAAATATGGTATAAACCATGTGGAAACCATCTAATAATTTTTTTTTTTTATATAAAATTATAATATACTTATATGATACATAGTCTTTATCAACCAGTAAAAAACAAACATAATATCTAGTAAATGCATATACGTTACAGTTATAAATATAGACATCAGTAAATTAGACGTGAAGCTCATTATGCTTAAGACCTTACTATTTTATGGCTCAATAGGTCATGCTTAATTAGAGACACTTATCTTACCGTCAATTTATGCAACAAAACAGTGTAAACAATATATAAGAAAATAAACTTTTGAAATTAATGCTGACTTTTCTGAAATTGATGTAGCCAGCGCATAGATATAACATTTATTCGCAACAAAGATGTTATTCATTTTGTAAGTAAATAGTTATACAATAGCTACTATATCTGTGAACAAAAACATTGCTAATGTTTATCCAAATTTTAGCCTCGTGATGCTTATGCAGGTGATGCTTATGGAAATACATGTATTATCTCACATTGCAAATGGTGTATACTTCTGTATCCTAACCAAGGACTTTGGTCAGGGATTTATGAGCATTGGTTTAGGCTAATGAAGGGTGAATATTGGTTAAATGATATTTGTCTATTGTCTTTTTTGACATGATTTCTATCGTTCTCTGCATGCAATTTAAATGGATGTTCCTTTAATGCGATTCTTGATATTGAAAATTTCCATTTGATTAAATTTTTGATCACCACATATAAATATTGTTAGTTCTTTGCGAAATTTTATAAAGAAATAATGGAATCAAATGAAGTACAAAATATAAAAATTGAAGAAGATGAATTTGAAAACAGTTTCTGCAGATTTTCTGATAATTTGAGCGAAGAACCATTTGAATTTATTTTAAAAGAAGAAGATCTTGCTGCAGATGCAGATACTGTTGATGTCGAGGTAACTTTGTTATTTAACGTGAGATTAGGTAATTGTGAATTATCCAGATGTATTTTAATGTGGTATCTAACTTTTTCTCTTTCTTGAATTATCGCAGACATTTTACAGAGATGTATTTTCATGTGGTATTAAACTTTTTCTGCAAATGTTTATGTTCTAATATTATTAATTGTATAGAATGAGATAATTGAGAATTCGATGTTTTTATCAAAGAGTAAGCTCCCTAACCATATTTTTGTTTATAAATATTATTTTTGGAATAATACCTTGAATTTGTAATCACGAAAGAGAGGTTTCTTGTCTTAAGTTTCAATAATTTTTACTTTACAGAGAATTTTTTCATAAATTTTGACAAGTAGCACAAACTAGAAGTCTCTAAAGATTTATCTCAGTTATTTAACAAATAGACGTAAGACTTAGGGCTTTTCAAACTTGACAAATTTTGTTGCTTCTGGAAAGCTAGTATCTAGCCTCTTGAAACGAATTCAAATTTTGGCACAGTTCGTCTTGCAAATGAAAATTTAGAGCTTTTTTGCCTAAGTTAAAATTCCAAATTTTTGCACGACTTTTGCTCTGTCTCAAATATTTCTGTGAGGACTTGTAGATTAAGGGATGAGAAGAATGTGAAGAAAAAAATGCAGAATTAAAGAATGCGAATTTGCCCCGAAATTGCATTCTTTAGTTCCGCATTATTCAAGATTTTCAAGTGATTCACATTCTTAAATTCCGCATTTTTTAAGAGTTTTAAGCGCTTGGCTTGATTTGTTTATTTACATTACGAAAAATAGTATACTAATTAACAATCTTTAATTCCGCAAAACCAAGAAAAGTTGCTCATTCTCTTTTTTTTAATTCCCAAAATTAGCTTTTTTTGAGGTGCATTTGCATTTTTTAATTCCGCATTTTTTTTGTTTCGCAAACACTTTTTTTCCCTTAAGGTAGATGTAGATACCAGAGCCATTTACTATATTCTCTGATTGTTAGCCTACGATATAGACTTTTACTTGTTTAGTCTATGCACAAATGTCATAGTTTCGCTTCTCTCTCAGTCCAGAAAAAAAATAAAAAAAGAACTAAACCAGTCAGCTTTGTCGATTTCTTCATTTTTTGTCGGCATTCGTTTGAACATCATTCCACATGGTAGTGTAATACATAGTTTGACTGTATATTCGAATACTTTTGGTGTGGCAAAGTTTCAGACAAACTGAGGTCAGAAACTTTAAATTTGACATTTTATAAAAATACCTGACAGCATCTGAAGTAATCTTGATAGCAGGTAAAACGCATCTATTTTCAATGAATATATTTCATTAACTGTTACATTTTGTTTGTTTTATCTGAATGGTTGCATCTGAAAAATCACAATCACAGCTTTTGAAGACACTTAAACACGCCTATACCCAGCCGGCAAAAACCTGTTTTAACGTTGTTCTAACGTTATTTTTTTGACTTTGAACAGGTTTTTGCCGGCTTGGTATGCTCACTCTTTATATCAATTAGACTAGCAAGCGTCTCTTTTTAAAAAATAAAGAATTTTGTTTCATACGGCACTTAATTATATCCGGCTCGCTATATAGTCATTCTGTAAAATATAAGGTTCTGCAAAATAGACAAATTTACGCAAAAAAAGAAATTTAGCGTTTTTGCTTCGGAAACTTTTACCGGGAGGAGGAGTGGCTTTTTACAGAGACTAATCTCTAGTCTATATCTCAATTTAAATGATTCTTTATTATTATTATTATAATTTATTATGTTGTCCATATCTATGTGATCTATCACAGACGGATTTTCATCCTCCGTATGTCAATTCTGTTTATAAAGGAGAGGACTCGTTGAGACATTTAGGACCTCTAATACGGGGAATTGTATCCAAGAAAAACCTAAAGGATTAGGTGGAAATAGTTTGACTTCATATTTGCTTTTACCCAAAATAAAGAAATAATAATAATTCTATTGTCTTCACTGCTGACTTTGACCAAGTTTTGACCACTGGGATGTTCCCTTCATTCTATTAGTTTTGTTTTTATAGAACAAGAAGCAAATGAAAATGCTTGCGTTTTTCTCTTGGAATCACTTTTTTTTAGTAAATTGTTTGTTCGTTTTGTCTAGCGAGCTTATTTGATAAAATTCGTTTTTTTTATAACAAATTTGATTTTATCTCAAATGAGAGATAAACAAACGTGAGAGAGTGCTCCTACCCAGTGTGCAAACATTTGCTCAAAGTCCGCAGTATTGACATTAGGACAGCATTGAAAACATTGTTCTACTGTCTTTATTGCAGACTTTGAACAAGTCTTTGTCCACTAGTATCATCTTATTTTCGGTTTGGCGGGCTCCTTTCAAGATCGTGTCTTGGTTATTAGATTTAATGTGTATAATTGAGACAAAACGAGGCGTCTGAGTAAGTGTAACATTAGACTTCTTTATTTATATAATCCACCTTCTAAACATGCTTCAATCTGTATAATCGAGATTAAAACTAAAATAAATGTACCGTTGTTTAGACTTTGTAATTCAATCCAATAAACACCTTTCCACCGCAATTTTAATTTGGATAATCGAGGTTTTTTATTTTAAAGAAGGTATTCGTTTTAAGAATTTACGATTCATATCCAACCTCCTTCCCAGGGCTTCTTTCTCTTCAAAATGCGCAGGTTGATTCGTTACTGTTTTTGATTTTTCGAAAGTTAAAAAGCTTTTTTAAAGTAGGAAAAAGTGGGAAGGTATATTTTTTTTATTATTATTATTGTGAAAATAAGTTTTCACAGCTTTTTACTAGCAGATGTTTCATTGCTAATCTATCTTGGATATATATTAAAGTCACACATTCACAATCTTGAATATATATTAAAGTCATATTTTCATCGGATCGGAGTGCGTGCTTGCCTGTGTCCTTAATAGTACCGAAATGGGAGAAATTCTCGATTTCCTTAATTATGCTACAATAATATAATCCCTGTCGGAATAACGTCACGACGTTGTTTCGATATTGTGCCAACGCCGTATCCCCACTGGAAGCCTTTTGTTATCATGACGGTAAAAATGTCGTTTTCAGTACTAAAGAACTGTGTTTTTTATTAAGTCTTTATGATAACTTCACATTTATTCCTTGGCTCTTATTAAAAAAATAAAATATTTCATACTTAAGGGTACGTAATCACCTGTTTTTCAATTTCAATATCTATGTCAAATGGATAGGTGACACACACTAAACATACTCAGAAAATTTCAGAGTCTAAAAATGTTAGGAAGTGGCCAATACCTAATTTCCTACAACTTCAATCAATTATTTCTCCACTAATATTCATTCTTATCTTTCCATCCTCCTAGTTCTTATGCAGTCAAATCTTCAGAATATGTTAAAATTGTTGTTATTTTTTTCCTAGAATTTCAATTTCTTTCCCTGCATTTTGGTGACGGTTTTAAAGTGACTATTAAAATTTAAACAGCATGAAAGTAAAAATAAGTTTCTCAGTGTTAATTTCAGAGTCAAGCTCGTCCCCAGCACCTTTTCAAAAAAGTAAAAAGGGGCTGGGGACGAGCTTGTTTCAGAGTCTATTAATAACAAAAGAGGAACCGTATATAAATATATCGGCAAACAGCGTGGGAGATTACCGGCACTTGATTTTTAAAAGTTAACTGTGGTCATACGACGATAATGTTCACTCTTCTCCGCAGAGCCTAAAGAAAGCAAAAAAAATCTGCGGTGGAGTGCCAAAAAATAAAAAATAAGCAAAATTTGACAAAAGTGGAGTGTCTTCGTAAGGGCGCTGCCCTCGTCACCTCCTTTTCGCCTTTTCGCCCGCCGGCCTCTGCGTAGAAGAGTGGATAATGTCGGAACGATTTTAAAGCATGAAAAGTGGAGATTTAGTTGTTTTCGAAAAGTTGATTTTTTAACTATGAAAGTTCTTGATTATATTTTTCTATGAGACCTTCTCCTTACCCTAATATAATAACAGAGTTTTTTATGAAACTTTAACCACAATTACGTTCAGGTCTTCATTTTGAAATTTGAGAAAATTTAATATTTAGGCAAATAAAATAGATGATACTTACAAATTATAAATGGAAGAAACTTTCGCAAATTTGAAAATTTTTGTAAAAAGTTTATTCCGCAAAATGTTAGAAAATCGTCTAAAGTTTATTCTAAATATTTTGCGATTTTTTTTCCTTGCGAAAGTTTCTTCCCTTAAAGTAATGACTAAGGAATCGGAGTATTCATTTTGTTTTGGGGGCGTTTCCTTCTTCAACTTTTTGTTTTGGGGCGTTTCCTTCTTCAACTTTTTGTTTTGAGGGCGTTTCCTTCTTCAACTTTTTGTTTTGGGGACGCTCCATTCTTCAACTTTTAAAGAAAATATACATTGTTAATAATTATTACAGTTCTTACTGTTTTCAGAACTCATTTAAAAAAATAAATCTATTCTCAACCTCGTTCCCAGGGCTTCTTTCCGCTTTTTGGTATTTTCTACGCTCACTGTGTGGCAGCCATCTTGTTTGGCCACTTCTTAACATTTTTAGACTCTGAAATTTTCTGAGTATGTTCAGTGTGTGTCACCTATCCATTTGACATAGATATTGAAATTTTGACCAAAAATAGGTGATTACTACCCTTAAGTATGAAATATTTTGTTTTTTCAATAAGAGGCAAGGAAAGGAGCCCTGGGAACAAGGTTGATCTATTCTGCATGTTTGTTTTAAGGGGGTTACATTGCTAAATTATGAATTTTCATATTACACAGTCTGGATACGGAGATATACCGAGTTCGTACACGGTAGTCTTTCACGCTGAGTTATCTTTAGATATTTCAACATGTTTAGAATAGTCTTTCGCAAGCATTTGGGAATAATGACAAATGAGTGCGAGGTACGAATGAGCTAACCTCGTTCCCAGGGCTTCTAGCCTTTTTGAACACGGAAGAGCCGCTCTCCCGTGTTCGAAAAGGCAAGAAGCCCTGGGGACGAGGTTGACGAATGAGCATGTAGTGCTTAAAATTTGAGATTTTTCGCCGTAAATTTAACCCAGTTTTCATTACCCCATAAATAAGGTTCAAATAAATAAAGTTTCTCCTCCATAGGTGATGTTCGGCAGTTATTTTGAGTCTGCAAAGACTTAAGACTTAAATTTTGTTGTTTCTAGCAGCCTAGTACCCAGGCTCTTAAAGCCTGGGTACTAGGCTGTTTAAACAAATTCGAATTTTTGTGTTGTTTGACTTGCTAATCAGATTTTGAGGCTTTATATCTTAGTTAGTTGAAATTCCATATTTTTGCTCAAATTTCACTTTGTCTCAACCATTTTGGTGGGGGATTGTGGTAGTTTTAAGTAGTAAAACATATGATTCAGGTAGAAAAAGAAACACAGAACTAAAATTTGCAAACGGTAAGAAACAACCACATATCTTTTTCGAGATTTTAACCTCTAAAACAGATGTAGGTTTTTTATTTGGACCAAAAACAGTTCCTTACTTATCACAAAAACAGAACATGTTAAACGAACCGTTTCATTTGGTATCTTTTGTTAAGACTTTATTTTTGATAGCAATACATATAGTTTTCGCTTTAATAATTTAAGAAGCAAATAAGAAACTTGAGGTAAAAAAAGATTTGGTAAAAAATAAGAAACTTCAGTTTATTTTCACTCAAATCCTAAAACTTGTAGCTATATAAATATTTTACACTATACGTGCTTAGTAACAGACATGCTGTATATACATTTATTATCTGACTGATCCATGTGGACAAAAAAACATGTTTAAACTTCGCGGCAAAAACGTTTTACGTTTTTGACTTTGTTTTAGCGTCTTTACTGCGGACTTTGAACAAGTTTTTACGCACTAGAAATGGTATGACGCAAAATTTTCTAAAAAAAAAAAGAAAGAATAAACACAAAATAATAACGTAAAACTCTGACTGCTTAGCCGGGAAAAACCTGTTCAAAGTCAGCAAAATAACGTTAGGACAACGTTCTTTGAACGTTGTTCTAACGTTATTTTGCTGACTCCGGCTGGGTGGAGGAGTTCCGTACACTAAGATTACAATCAGTATGTTTTGACCAACTAGAGTAAACAAGCCAACCCAGTTTCTAATTTCGTATTTTAGCGCCTTTACTGCGGAGTTTGAGCATGTTTTTGCCTAGTGGGAAGGTATAACCTCGTTCCCAGGGCTTCTTGCCTTTTTGAAACACGGAAGGGTGTTTGGAAAAGGAGGCAAGAAGCCCTAGAAACGAGGTTGGTATAATGTATAATCAAGCTTGAAAATAACTGTCGGATAACACCTATGGAGAAGTGTTATTTGAGCTTCGTATCTGAAAACTATTCTCAAAAGCGATTTCTTTTCACTAGAGACGGAAAATTCTGCTCGTGAGCAAAAAGAAGATGTTCCATTGGTAGAAATTGACGTTCTACCAATGGGATGTTTTCTTTTGGCTTACGCACGATCAATCTTTAGACTTGTATATGCAACTTTAATTCGCTCTTTTTCGTTTAGTAACTTTAATTTGTAGGGAAATAAATTACATCCGCGTAGGAGCGCATAAAAGCTTTTAAACATTTAAAAGATTTACGAAAATTGAAGAATAAAAAAAATAGAAAAACGAACATTAAATCATGTTATTATCGCATTATAGCCAGTGAACATTAGCAACATTCTAAAAGCGCTAAGATTTTTTAATGCTCTCTCGACAATCAAACTATTTTGAATAAACGGTGAGTTAACATACATTTTTTTTGTTCAAAATTATAGATTAACATAGTCCGAGATTTTTCGTAGATAGTAGCTATTTGAATAGACAAATGTGGATGAGCAAAAAAAGAGAGTGATCTCACATTTTTTGGATATAGGATAAGATAGATCTGTAAAATAGGTATAGAGAGACGAATGTGGAATAAAAATGGAGATCTGATATTTTTCCGACGCGACGTTTTAATCAGTGTCAAATGATGTCGTTAAAACGAAGCTTTTGACGTTCGTTGTAACTCGCGTGTCCGAAATATAGCGACCCACTTCCCTACTAGAGCGTGACGTTTTTCAACGTAAAAAAGATGTTGTTTTGTCGTTATGACGTCAAAACCATTTGTTTTACGTTGAAAAAACAATACGTTAAAAACATTGTTCTAGCGTCTTTAAATCGGACTTTTGAACAAGTTTTTGTCTACAAGCTGGGTAATTTTTGATACCGTCTTCATGTCATCAATATATGCAACCAGGCCTTCTTTCCGCTTGTCCTTTTTCAAAAGCAGAAAGTAGCCACGATGTCGCAAGATATACTGTTTTCGTAGATCTAAAGAAATTAATATCAGATAAATGTTTGATACTATTTGAGGTAATTTTAAGGTACTGTGAGAAAGGGTGTTAAAAAGGTGAGCTCATAATTGATTGGTGCTATTTGTTGTTACGATCGCTAATAACTCGATACGATACTAGCAAATTTAGTTCAGATTTAAGGCTGTACCGTGTGCAATGAGGTAGGAGTAAATAATCACTGCGGAGGAGTTGTTTTTGAGCATAGCATCGGACTATAAAACCTGAAGCTATATTAAAAAATCCTCCGTAGTGATTATTTACTAATATTCTCACCGCTATTGGTCGTTTTCCACTTCAGAAATTTTTTTGCAGAACGGACTATATCCGTTCCGTTTTCGTTCTGCGTAAAATTTTCCGAAGTGGAAAACAGTCTTCAAAGGTAGTACGAACTGTGTTCTCCAAATATGTGCTAGATGAAAGATAACCCTTTATTTTAAGGGTAAGGCGTTGTTAAATAAGACTTTTCCCAGTAAACAAAACTTGTTCAAAGTACGCAGTAAAGACATTAGAACGTTGTTCTGGCGTATTATCTGCGGACTTTGAACAAGTGTTTATCCGTTGGGTTGTGTTCTTAATTTAGCTGTTATTTTTTACGTTAACATGACACCTACTGTGATTTTCTATAATTGTTCACTACAGATGTTTTAAAACTCATTCTATATTAATTATCGGCGAAATACCTCGTGGCTTCACTCTCCTCCTCAGGAGTTATGTGCGCGGGGGTGTCTACACTATCGGTTTCATTTTTGAGCTTTTATACGGACTCCACCGCAGAAAATTTATTTTTACGCTCATGTAAGCTCTGCGAAGAAGAGTGACATTGGTTTAAAAAAATACATACTTTCTTAATTTTCTATCGTATTATCGCAATGTGTTCTTTAAACAGATGTATCTCCCCCTGTACGGTAAAATCTGCGAGCAAATATAATTGGAAAATAAATCTGTAATCGGGTGAAATTGGAATTTAAGGCACGAAGCTCAGTTTTGCAAAGGAAGGTTATTAGATAATAACCGACGTGTCGATTGTTTATTTAACATTATATCGGATTAATTTTTCATGTCAAAAGCGACGTCATCCTGGGGAATCCAACCGTTCTATATCCATCTCTTTATCACAAAATCAACAATACCCAGTGGCGAAGAACTTGTTCAAAGTCCGCAGTAAACACGCTAGCGTTGTTGTTCTAGCGTCTTTACTGCGGACTTTGAACAAGTTCTTGATCACTGGGTAGCTCAAATTATTAATGGGTCGACGTTTAAACAACGTCAAAACGTCGTGTGCCTGTAGCCATGGCTGTGGGTTAAATCTTTCATCATTCCAAACTACAACCGTTCGCATAAATTATAAGACATTTTACGAATTTCGACAAGCAATACAAGCCACAAGTAAAACGTAAATACGGAAAATGA
>JAULBZ010009188.1:0-10192 GCA_032360805.1 Neoturris breviconis | reverse complement strand
CCATCTCCAAAATTCGTTACCAAAAGCAGATATCTTAGCAGCTTTAAAAAAGTAAAATTCAATAATTTGAGAAAAATAAATCTATGATGAAGAGTGTTTAGTCAATTGCAAGATCATTGATTCAGCACTCTTCCCCTGGTAACAAATTTTGGAGATGGTCTCTTAGTTCAATACTGTGCTATCTCTTGAAAAAAAATTATGTGTTTTACGCACCCTTTAGTAACCTTTCTTTAAAGTAGAAATTTGACTTGAGGAAAATAAATACTGAAGTGTCCATATATAATGATCTTACTATTTACCACAACATTTCACAATTTAGGGGAGACGAAGATTTTAATGACGTAACTTGTATGGCTGGTGTTAATCTTATGGTAAGTTTTATATTTCATGATAACATGCCTCTGAATTCCTTGACATTCCCTTGTGGAGGAGCATCTTTAGTGACTAATTTGCTGCCTGTTGGCTGCAAATTAGCCTCTAAATATGCTCTTCCACAGGGGAATTCCAGCATGAAATAACAATGTGGTTGAGAGCTATAATGACTGAAGCTATATGGAGCTCAACTTTCTCCCCACCACAGTGATTATTTGCATGTTATTTCAAACCATTAAAAACTACCCTGTGGACAAAAACTTGTTCTAAGTCAGTTTACTACTAGAACAACGTCGACCAATGTTGTTCTAGCATCTTTACTGCTGACTTTGAACAAGTTCCACTTGGAAAACTCATCTTGTTTAGAAATAGATCTCTGATTATAATGATCAAAATAAAAACAAGTATTCATTGTGGAGGAGGGATTTTTGAGCATCCCTTCAGGCTTGTTTTTCACTTTTTCACTTTTTTAATATCATAGGAAGAAAGTCAGAAAATCCTAGCTACTGGTGCTGATTTCATGTCATATCAAACACGAAGTGTCAAAGATAGTCCGATTTTAATTCTAGACAAACTAAAGAAATCTGTTGACAGGATTGGTAATGCTTTCTTTTTTGTATTCAGTGGTTGAAATAAGAGCAAATAATCACTGTGGAGGAGGGATTTTTAAGCATTGCTTTAGGCTAGCAAGCCTTAAATAATGCCCAAAAATCCCTCCTCCACAGTGATTATTTTGTTCTTATTTCTACACTGGTATTATTTATAATGTTCCCAGTAGTCGAAATGAGAACAAAAATCACTGTGGAGGAGGGATTTTTTGAGCATAATTTCTGACCTGTTTCAGGTTAGAAAATGTACTGTGGAGGAGTGTTTTTTTAGTACAGTTTTCAGCTGCGAAGCTGAAAACTGTTCTCAACAATACTCCTCCACAGGTGTTGTCCGACCATTATTGCGAGGCTTGTTTCACTATTTTTTTTTTGTCACAACAAAATTATGATGAGATGTTCCCTTGTTTGGGAAGGAGTAGTATTAATGAATTTCATTGGAATTATTCTAGCATAATGGTTTTCGTTTTATTTTGTAGCTAAAAAGGCTGGCCTTACGGATATCGGTCCCGAAGTTCTAACAATCATATCACATGCGACTGAAGAGAGGCTGCGGACCTTGTTAGAAAGAATAACAGCGTGCACCCTTCATCGAAGCGATCCTCACAAGGTTAGTAATATTTAAGCAAATTTTAATTCCTTTTTTATGATAGCTAAGGATCCTGAAAATACAACCTCGCTGTTATTTTGACATCATTGCTATAATTGATTCTCTTCGGACTTGGCCTAAATTCCGGTCAACTTTTTTTATCAAGATATTTATTTTTATAGGATGAAGTACGCTATGAAACTATATCAGATGTAAGAAATCAACTGCGCGTGTTTGAAGAAATAGATGAAGTTGAACGTAAAGATCGTGAATCTAGAGAACGAGAAATGCTCATGCGGGTTGCAAAGGTATATACAATACTATTTTCCTGCTTTTTCCTGTTTTCTTCATATATATAATTACAATGGTTGGAATAAGAGGAAGTAATCACTGTGTAGGAGTGATGTTTAGGCATAGCTTCAGGCTGCAAAACCTGAAGTTATGCTCAAAAATCCCTCAGTGATTATTTGCCATTATTTTGAATGCTGTATTTCAATTATAAGAACATTATGTAATCTAAAATGCTTTTGTGCAAATGTAAATTTACTGTACTTCCTTACCTTTAATCTCTTTGTTTTATTTTAGAGCCGTTCTAGAACAGAAGATCCTGAACAAGCTCGTCTGAAAGAAAAAGCAAAGCAGGTTTGTTATTACCTGTTTATTTTGATAAAATCTTAGCAACCTAGAGGGTACTATATTTTTTCAATTAAGCGCCCTGGGGCTTATTTAATTTGTACTCTAGAGGGTGGGTGGGTGCTTATTTGAATGGAGGGTGCTTATAAGTCAAGAAGTGCTTATTTCAAAGCTTCACAGGGTTTGGACATAGCACTTTAAGGAGAACTGGAAATTACAAACACTGCTTTGTAGATAAAAATATTCGGTTGTAGTCAAACATACACAAAATAAAAAAGATTGCTTAAAAACTCTGGCAACCTCTTAGGACGTGTAAGGTCCATGCAGACATTCAGGTTAGTGCCAGATCAATCGGTTGCACTAGGTGCGTCTGGGCTTTCTGGTGTAGACATGTGGAAAAGGAACTGACCAAAGTGCACGAAACAAATTTCTGTTGTAAAAATGTTTCACGACCAATTGGCCTGAAAATATTCTTAAAAATCTGTCCTTCACAGTGACGACCGGTAGTTACGAAGAAAGTAATACGGAAGAAACTTTTGCGAATTCTGGTAAATCTGCGAAAGTTTGATGCCGCAATATATTCTATTTTCAAGCACTGCTTTTAATTTTTCTATTACAGCTAAATCGCGAAAGTTAATTCTCACGAAGAATGACAAAAGCAGCGATTCGCGAAAGTTTCTTCCGCATTACTTTGTTCCCTTAAAGTATTTCAAGTCCTGTATTTAGGATATACTTAGTGTTATAGTATATAGTTTATAACATATAAAAATATAATTGGCTGAAAATATTCTGAAAAATCTCTCATCCACAGTGATGACCAGCAGTTATTTCAAGTCCTGATATATATACAATGCATAGATATAACTTTTGCTCGATTTGTTGGGCTACTTTCAATACCATACGTTTGATTGTCAATGTGCATGCTAAGTTGGTGCTTGTGCAACAAAAATCACTCAGTGGAAATCAGCCTTTAGTTTATCATACTAGTATTGGCTACTGTGAAGTAGAGGCTTTAAGCATTGCTTCAGGCTACAATACCAGAAGCTATGCTCAATAATCACTCCACCACAGTGACTATATGTTCTTATATCCAGCACTGTCTGATGAGGATGGATTACACCCACCTGTGAGCCAATTAAATATTCTTCAATGAGAACAACTTATCATGTGGAGGAGGGATTTTTGGTACCAGTTTCAGGCTTTGTAGCCTAAAACTGTTCAAAAATTACTCCTCCATGGTGATTATTTACACCTTATCAATTATTGATTCTTTAGATGCAACTCGAAGAAGAAGAAATGAATCGTAAACGTGCGGCAAATAGGACAGCTTTAGAAGCAATAGGTGGGCCACGTAAAAAACGAAAATTAGATGAAGCATTAGAATCATTACAAAACGCACAAACACCAGCTAGCAATTCAGCAACACCAACAACAAACGCGACCAGTAACAAAACACAGGTAACTTTACTATTTTCTTATAATACATATAGGTAAAAACTATTTCTGGCCTTTCTTTCAACAATACATGTAAAAACATATATATCCTAGAAGGAATTTGACTGAAATGATTCTGCAAGAAACAATTTTATGTCTAATGGTCGAAAAATAGCAACATATTACTGCAGAGGAGAGATTTTTGAGCATCGTAGCCTGAAGCTATGCTTAAAAATCACTCTACCACAGTGATTATTTGCTCTTATTTCGATCACTATATGTGCACCAATTATGGAAAGCCATGAAAAGATTTATACCATATATCTTTTGGTTTTCTCAGCGAATTTTTAACTTGTGGAAATCAACTCACAAAGATAACTCATTAGGGACCATCTCAAAACTTATATTTACAATCAATTACAAGTTCATTGACCTAACACACTTCTGTAGAGACTAATTTTTGTTGAATTATCCTTATCGAAAAATTCGGTTTTGGAGCGAAATTTTTAAAATGGTCCCTTATTTGCTTCATTTTGGTGCACTGTTGCTTGTTTCAAAACATTTTTTGCTTATGGTATTCTTTGTACAATACTTGCAATGATGTTATTT
Organism: Neoturris breviconis; assembly: GCA_032360805.1. NCBI lineage: Eukaryota > Metazoa > Cnidaria > Hydrozoa > Anthoathecata > Pandeidae > Neoturris > Neoturris breviconis. The sequence continues at coordinate 5,950 of JAULBZ010009188.1, read as the reverse complement.
GTTTTTAGGCTTCTCGGTCACGTCAACATCGTGTTACTCTGAAAGACTTACTATTTGTTATGGAATCAGATAGAGAGACTTCTAAATCATTAGTACTATATCGTTCATACATCAATAGGTAACAGTAGCTCACCATGAACTGTTTTCTAGATGAATTTTTTAAATCAAGCTTTGAAATAACTGCCGGACATCACCTGTGGAGGAGTGTTAGTTATCAGCTGAAAAACACTCTTCCACAGGTGATGTCTGGCAGTTGTTTTAAGGATTGTAAACAGAATCTGTGGAGACAGTATCGGAATAATAATAAATAATCACTGTGGTGGAGTGATATTTGTGCATAACTTCAGGTTACAAAGCCTGAAACTATGCTAAAAAATCTCTTCTGCGCAATGATTATTTGCACTTATCTCGACGACTGGGGGAACAGGTCTGAGTTAATGATCTGGTGCGTAATATATATCATTGTAATATAAACCAATCGCATGCAAATTCGTTGATATAACACTCTTCTTCACAGGTTTCGATATCCCACTGTGCAATAACTTGTTCTAAGTCCACAGTAAAGACGCTAGAACAACGTTTTCCAACGTTGTTCTAGGGTCTTATGGCGATCTTTAAACAAGTTTTGGTCCACTTGAGATGTTTAAGTCGAAATTATTCGATTAAAATCTACGAAGCAATTGCTTCACAGTAAAACTTAAAATAAAGAAGGATAAATAACTGTAGACGAGTGGTTTTTCTTTGTAGCTTGAAGCTATGCTCTAAAAAAAATCCTACAGTGATTATTTACATTTGTTATAAGCACTGTCTCTCTATAATAAAAATTTAATTCTCTGTCTCAATTTCTGTTTCGGTTCTGTAAAGGAGAGTGTTAAGTCCAAGATCTTCGTTGACTCAATATGGTCTTATCCCTGTGGGTAGATTCAAGTGTGTTGATGCAATAGGTATTACCAAAAAGCAACCATTTGCAATCTCATCGATACACCACCCTTCTTCGCAGGGTGAATTATAACAGTTGATTACGTGTAGAAATGTAGGCATCATTTGATATAAATTTTATAATTTTGTTTTGTTGTTTTCAATACAAACGAATATTTTGGTGAATTATGGGCGTGTTTCCAGCAGTACATAGTGTCGGATCAACGCCGAAACAACGTCAAAAGAACGAGGTGACGTCGGTTCAACATTGAGCGACATTCTGTGACTGCTGAGTTAGTTATATTTTTAGTAATCGTTTTCATTGCTTGAAAATGTTATTTTCTTAATCTTGACGAAATATTTTATATAAAGTGTAGTGGTTGAAATAAGAGTAAATAATCACTGTGGAGGAGGGATTTTTGCGCATCTATACTAAAAAATAACTCCTCCGCAATGATTATTTACTCTTATTTCAACCACTGATGTGGTTAGCATCCAAAATATGTATCCTATATAATAATACATACTAGAATTAGAAGACAATATAACATTCGTGGAGAAGAGTCATAGTGCTGGAAATAAAAGCAATTAATCACTAAAATTAGAAACCAATAAAATTACGAGCTTGTTACTTTTGCACTCTTCTTCTTAGCAATTAATTATTGCTATGAAAATTAATATTTTTTAAAAACCGAGTGTTTGTAGAATCTAGGAGGATGGGTAGAATGAAAGTGGGACCTTAAAAGAGTAAAGGATGTAATTCGGCTGTGAACCCTTCGAACTTGTGTTTATCTGAAAAACGGGATAATCAAATAGATTTCCTCAGGATTAAAATAACATTCAAGTAAACTGCTGGAATACCGAAATTTTGTCTTGTGTTAACTTAAATTGCTCCAGCTATGGTGCTAATTTGAAGTGGTCATTCAGTGCAGCTAGGTTTGAAATACTTCATGGCTTGAAATTGTGTATAAATGTTTCGTGTGCTGTTGTAGTTGTATTTCATGTCAGGAACCAAAAAAAATGTAACAGAAGCCCAATGGGCAAAACTTGTTCAAAGTCCGCAGTAAAGACGACGTTGTTTTAGCGTCTTTACTGCTGACTTTAAACAAGTTTTTACCCACTGAGATTTTGAAATGGTTCCTTACTATATACAACCATTGGCAATGGTCGAAATAAGAGTAAATAATCACTGTAGAGGAGTGATTTTTTTTAGCTATGCTTACTCCACAATGATTATTTACTCTTATTTCGACCATTGTTTGGGTGCAACTTTTTAATGTTGTATATTATGTATGTATGCTGTTGTAACGCGTATCAAGATGGGAAAATTGAGAGAGAAAAACCTGAATGCTATAAAACTACTATCGTAATGCATATGGTCAACCCAACTTCGTTGCCAGTCCTTTGTAGAAACCATGATTACTTTTATTCATACGGAGATTTATGTTCCATAGTGTTCCCATTTTGAAATTTGAAGTCAGTGTTCAAAACTACTTCAATCAGTTAGAATCTGAATTCCACTCTTCTCCCCTAGAGCACAAAATAAAAACATCTGCAAAGGAGTGTCACTATACGATGAGAGACTCTCCATTCCACAAGAACATCCACATTGAAATATATTTGAATAGTTTTTGTTGACCGTTACAACCCAATGAGCAAAACTTCTTGTTTAAGGCCGTTTTCCATTTGGAGGTTTTTACTGCTCGGGCGGGAAAATACCGCGCGAAATTTATTTCGAGCATGCGTATTTGTGAAAAAACTCAATTAATTCACAAATACGCATGCTCGAAATAAATTCCGCGCGGTGTTTTCCCCCTGAGCAGTAAATATCTCCGAATGGAAAACGGCCTTTAAAGTCGACAGTAAAGACGCTAGAACGACATTATTGTAGCGTCTTTTACTGCTGACTTCAAACAAGTTTTTTCAACCTCGTTCCCAGGGCTTCTCGCCTTTTCGAAACACGGAAGAGCTTTCAGGGAACTGAACAGGATGAAGAATGATCACAGATAAGTTCTTCTCTACTGAAATGGCAAAAGAAATTCCTAAAAACGTTCCAGTGGAAAAAAAACTTGCAACCTTGTAAACACGGAAGAAACAGCATTATAAAAAAAGAGTTCTGAATTTAGGCCAAAAATAAGAAACGAAACTGAAATTTTCAAACGGTAAAAAAACAACCATGTATCTTATTCGAGATTTTGATCTCTAAAACAGATGTAGGTCTCCAACCTCGATCCCAGACGTAAAGAGAGAGGTTGGGATCGAGGTTGGTATGTTTCTTATTTTGACCAAAAGCAGTTTTTTTTTCCATTTTGTATCTTTTGTTAAGATATGTAGTTTTCACATTAATAATTTAGGAAACAAATAAGAAACTAGAGTTCCAAAATTTTAATAAAAAATAAAAAATTCCCTCGCTCAAATCTTGAGTTTCTTATATAAAAAAAAGCGTGTACAAAAATTGGAATTTTTTCATCTGTTCATAATATTTTATTTCTATTTGAGATTAATGTCAATATATTTCCGAAAGCTTCCGTATATACATTTTTCAATCATCTCTGTTCCAATATAATGTTTTGCACTAGACTTGTTGAGTTATGGTACACCACCAGTATCAGTCTCTAAGACAGTTGCATGCCAAATAAAGGATGTTTGAGTAAACGGGGTTTTTTTTGTAAGAAACTTGGGATTTGAGCGAGAACGGCTAGGTGTACCTAAAGACTATCCTTGGAGAACTGGAGTTTTTTTACCAATACTTTAGGACTCAAGTTTCTTGTTTGTTTCTTAGTTTTTTTAAATTAACTGAATATATATATATTCTTAACTAAAGATACAAAATGAAACGGTTCATTTAACGTAGTCTGTTTTTGTGACAGCTTAAGAATTGATTTTAGTCCAACTAAGAGAGCTACATCTGTTTTAGAGAGGTTAAAATCCCCAAAACGATTTATGGTTGTTTTTTACCGTTTGAAAATTTCGGTTCTGTGTTTCTTATTTTTCTAGCCAAATTTAGAACTATTTCTTATAAAAAAAACAACGGGTAAACAACGTGAATTGGTAAATTTCTAACAGCTTTTATAAAGGCTTGACCTCAAAAACACCCCTTCCCCTTTTAGGAATTTTCTATTACTCTATTCAGACCCACCCCCTGTTATTAGCCCTCCTCAACAATTTGGCACAGGAGAGTATAGCTATGCTATAGTAAGTGACCATCTACAGACTTTAATGTCACCAAAAATGCCTATTTGAATTATAATCCATGGAAACTCGATGTAGATGGTACCTTTCCGCTCATAGGGGGCAAGATAGATTTATTACTACATTACTGGGTGCATTATGAGCACAAACATGCAGAAAGAGAAGGTTGCTATGGCCTGGAAAATGAACCAAAGACTGGTTAAAAAAGAAGATCGAATAAATTTCACGTATTTCATGAATTTAATAAATATAGTTTTAATCTTAGTTGTTTTTTCAATGCCCGCTTAATGAAAATAGATTTAAGGGGATTATTTCATTTTGACCTAGAAAAAGTGTCCGCTCTAACGAGTGCCCCCTTTACGACTGTCTGCTTTAGATTTATACAAGTAAATCATTCCGGGTTTAGAAAAACTGTCCGCCTTGTGTCTGCTTTATGGTTTGTCCGTCTCATGGAGATCCCACTGCAATATCGTCTTTTTGCGTTGGAAAAACGCCACGTGCCCATGGATGTCCTCAGTGAAAGACTGCTACGGGACCATCTCAAAAAAACCTCCAAAACAAACTTCTTTGGTAGGGTTCAATCAACTAAAATTGACAAAATTCAGCAAAAATGAATCCGTACAGAAGTGTGTTAGGTCAACGAGCTTGCAATGGATTGGTTCCTTCGGTAAGAATCCATCCATTACAAAATTCGTTTTAGATAATAATATCCCTTGTTAATACGTGCTTAATAATTTCATTGCACGTCAGTTATCTTGATCCTTGATGAGTAGATGACCGATTGCCATCTTAATTAAAAGTTACTTTTATCATAGTCACAAGAAAGACTTTTGTAACTATGTTTTTATATAGCTAGTGTATATGTTATCTATCTATCAATGTTATCTATCTATCTATTCGGGCGTTTCCGCATTTTTGAATGCGCCCATAAGTATTTATACGCCTATAAGTAACGTGACGACGTAACATTTCTGGATTATGGTTTAAGGTTATGGTTTATGGTTGTGGATATGGATTATGGTCATGGTTTATGGTCAAGCTTTGTGGTTATGGTTACAGTTTGTGGATTATGGATTATGGTTATTGTTTATTATGGTTTAATGGTATGGTTTATGCCATAGTCATACTCATACTCTTATGACTATGTTTATGCTTGTGGTTACGGTTATCAAATTGTTTTACTGATTTCCGAACAGAAGTAGTTTCCAGCATTCTGAAAATTTGTAGTTGGTATGAATTTTCGAAATAGATGATATTGCTATCTGAAATATTTGCGATTGAATGTCTGGGCCCGCTTGTTCGAAAGCTGATCAGTTTAAGCCTCGATTAAATTGTCTTTTCGCAACATTTGATTGGAAAAAAGTAGTTTTAATCCGGGTTTAATCCTAGATTAGCGTTAATCGGCATTCGAACAACTGGGCCCTGATGTGTTCTTAGGACGGAAATTGATAAAGATTTCAGGCTTCTTGTTACTGTTATTATTGCGAAAGAAATAGTCGTCTAAAAATCTCAAATCAATTAGTAAAATTAAGGAGGAAATAAACTTTTAATTATAATAAACGTTCATTTCAGAAATATATAAATCGATTACACAATACACAGTATATATATTTGAGAGTCAAGGATTATTAGAATAAGAATAAGAAGAATAAGAAATTTATTTTTTCAGTAGAATGTCAAGGTAATAAATAAAAATAAGTTAATATACTACTACTGAAAGGAAACCATCACTAAGAGCTAATGCTAAGGGACCATCTCCAAAACTCGTTACCAGGGGAAGAGTGCTGAATCAATGATCTTGCAATTGATTGGTTTCTTCGTCCCGAAGAAACCAATCAAT